>JAJQKJ010001592.1:0-105547 GCA_029574335.1 Rana kukunoris | reverse complement strand
CGGCTGTCAGCGGGCGTGTCACCGCTGACATCTGCGGCTCCATAGAGGAGCACGGAGCGCCCGTTCAGGTCCGCCTAAAAAACTGGCAGGCGGATCCGCCCGTGTGAAAGAGCCCTTACTGTGAAGTACACGGTGATGCAATTCTCCTGGCTCCAATGCGAGGCTAACGGTAATTGGGGTCATAGGTGCCAATCATAGGGACGTAATCGTGTCGGTAGACGCGCGCATGTGCATTGTGCAAAGCTGGCTGAGTCCACTGTGGACTCCGCCATATGTAAGGGCATAGGAGGCTCAGTAAATTCACAGGGCTATAGAAAATCCCTGGGGCTGGGCCCAAAACAGCGCCGACGTCAGCGCGTTCCAGCGACGCTCGCGCACTGCGGACGAAAGGCCGAGGCCAGCAAGGGCTCTACCATTTAAAAATTTCCCTGCAGGACATTTTTGACATTTTTGTTGAGCGGGGGTGCTGATCGAATCGAAGTTGATGAGCGGGGGGGTTCCGCGGATCTGAGTCGTTGAGCGGGGGGGTTCCGCAAATCAGAGTTGTTAAGCGGGGGGCTTTGTGGATCGGGGAGTTGTTGAGCGGGGGAGGTTCCGCAGATCGGAGTTGTTGAGGGAGGGGGAGTTCCACAGATCGGAGTTGTTGAGGGGGGATTTCGTGGATCGGGGAGTTCCGCTGATTGGAGTTGTTGAGCGGGGGGGGTTCCGTGGATCGGGAGTTGTTGAGCGGGGGGTTCCATAGATCGGAGTTGGTTGAGGGAGGGGAGATTCTCACAGATCGCGTTGTTGAGGGGGGGTTCGTGGATCGGGGAGTTCCGCTGATTGGAGTTGTTGAGCGGGGGGGGTTCCGTGGATCGGGGAGTTGTGAGCGGGGGGGTTCCAGCAGATCGGAGTTGTTGAGGGAAGGGGGTTCCACAGATCGGAGTTGTTGAGGGGGGGGTTTTGTGGATCAGGAGTTCCGCTAATTGGAGTTGTTGAGGGGGGGGGGGGGGTTCCGTGGATTGGAGATTGTTGAGCGGGGGGTTCCGCAATCGGAGTGTTGTTGAGGAGGGGGGGTTCCACAGATCGGAGTTGTTGAGGGGGGGGTTTCGTGATCGGGGAGTTCCGCTGATTGGAGTTGTTGAGGAGGGGGGGTTCCGTGGATCGGGGAGTTGTTGAGCGGGGGGGGGGGTCCGCTGATCTGAGTTGTTGAGCGGGGGGGTCGCAGCGGGGACAGTCCCGCGAAATCCGGGACGGTTGGGAGGTATGATTGTCCATCAGCAATGTTATTTGGTAAAATAAAATAGGGGGCGTGAATGGGGCGGAACAGAGGCGGTGCAGTCGTGGGGAAATAATCAGCTGCGGCAACTGGACGAGCCAGGGGAGGGGAACATACGTATAGGAAGGGGACATGACCCCCCTCCCACCCTATGAAGAAATAAACATGGGAGTAACAAAGCAAATAAGTACATGCAAGAAACAGTACATCTTGGTAAAGAAGCAGCGTTCTACTAATGCAATAATAATGATATCAGCACCATATAATGCACACAGGGCCGCCATCAGGAATTTTGGGGCCTCTTCAATTACAAAAAGAAGAAATAAAGAAAAATATATATATAAAAAAGGGGACCCTGGGGCCCTTTAATAAAAAGAAAAGAAGAGATATATTTATATATATAAAATATATATATATATTTTTTTAAAACAGGGTGGTTACCATTTGGGGCCCTGGGGACCTCTCGGCCCTTTAATCATTTTTTTTTAATAAAAATAAATTACAAAAAAAGGGGGCTTTCCATCCGGGACCTCTGGGCACTTTAATAAAAAGAAACCTCTGGGCCCTTTAATAAAAAAGAAATAAAAAATATATATATAAAAAAGAAATAAACATTTATAAAAAAAAAACCAAGGGGCTGCCTTCCAGGGCCTCTGGGCCCTTTAATAAAAAATAAAATACAAAAAATATATAAACGAAAATAAAGAACATTTATCAAAAAAAGTGGGTTTGACACAAGGGGCCCTGTGGACCTCTGAGCCCTTTAATAATTATATAATATAATATATATATATATAAATATATATATATATATATATATAAATATAATATATATATAAAAGAAATAAAATAACCTAAAAAAAAATGTAAAACATTTTTATTTAAAAAAGGAGGGTTGTCATCCGGGGGCCCTGGGGACCTCTGGGCCCTATAATAATAATATAATTATATATATATATATATATTATATATATATATATATATATATATATAATATGTGTATATATATATATATAATACTATATATATAAATATATATATTAGGGCTGCGGAAATTAACGATTAATTGTTCGATTAATCGTTAATTTCTTTGATCGACTAAAAATTTGATCGACGATCCGCGAGTGAGCTCCGCGGTCTCGCCGATAGGAAAGACCGCGGCTTCTTCGGCCTAGCTCCGGAGCCGCGGCCATCTTGGTCCACCCGGCGGCAACCAAGTAGCGGCGCGCTGACGTCATCATCACCCGCCGTGATATCAATGTACACTGCCTAAACATCGGTGGTGGCACGGTGCGCTTTGTGTGTCTGAGCCCAGCTCAGCAAAGGGCAGCAGCGGGTGTCCTGTGGTTGGCCGAGCAGGCTGCATGTGACATGATGTCATGTGCCGCTGTGCGGGACGTGATGGATCGGACAGCGCGGCGGACATGAGGGTATGTGATGAAGGATTCGCCTAGAACCGTAGCTGCTGCTCAGTGGTCACATGTGGATGCAGGGCTGTCTTTGTATAATCACGCCTGCCCTGCATGCTCCAGAGTCGTAACCCGCGCTGTGTCGCTGTCTTCTAAAGGTCTGTCTCCCATCTGCTCTGTCAGCCTCTCTCTCTGTCCCTGCCCCCTCTCTCTCTCTCTCTGTCCTGCCCCCCTCTCTCTCTCTCTGTCCTGCCCCCCTCTCTCTCTCTCTCTGTCCTGCCCCCCTCTCTCTCTCTCTCTCTCTCTGTCCTGCCCCCCATCTCTCTCTCTGTCCTGCCCCCCCCCCTCTCTCTCTGTCCTGCCCCCCCTCTCTCTCTCTGTCCTGCCCTCCCCTCTCTCTCTCTGTCCGCCCCCCCTCTCTCTCTCTGTCCTGCCCCCTCTCTCTCCTCTCTCTCTCTGTCCTGCCCCCCATCTCTCTCTCTGTCCTGCCCCCCCCTCTCTCTCTTGTCCTGCCCCCCCTCTCTCTCTCTGTCCTGCCCCCCCTCTCTCTCTCTCTCTGTCCTGCCCCCCTCTCTCTCTCTCTTCCTGGCCCCCCCTCTCTCTCTCTCTCTCTGTCCGCCCCCCTCTCTCTCTCTCTGTCCTGCCCTCTCTCTCTCTCTCTGTCCTGCCCTCTCTCTCTCTCTCTTGTCCTGCCCCCCCCTCTCTCTCTCTGTCCTGCCCCCCTCTCTCTCTCTCTCTGTCCTGCCCCCCCTCTCTCTCTCTCTGTCCTGCCCCCCCCCCTCTCTCTCTCTCTGTCCTGCCCCCCCTCTCTCTCTCTCTCTCTGTTTCTGTCCTGCCCCCCTCTCTCTCTCTCTCTCTCTGTTTCTGTCCTCCCCCCCTCTCTCTCTCTCTGTCCTGCCCCCCTCTCCTCTCTCTCTCTCTGTCCTGCCCCCCCTCTCTCTCTCTCTCTCTGTCCTGCCCCCCCTCTCTCTCTCTCTCTCTCTCTCTCTCTGTCCTGCCCCCCCTCTCTCTCTCTCTCTCTCTGCCTGCCCCCCCTCTCTCTCTCTGTCCTGCCCCCCCTCTCTCTCTCTCTCTCTGTCCTGCCCCCCCCCTCTCTCTCTCTCTCTGTCCTGCCCCCCCCCTCTCTCTCCTCTCTCCTGTCCTGCCCCCCCTCTCTGTCTCTGTCCTGCCCCCCTCTCTCTCTCTCTCTCTCTCTCTCTCTGTCCCTGCCCCCCCTCTCTCTTCTCTCTCTCTGCTCTCTCTCTCCGCTCTCTCTCTCTCTCTCTCTCTCTCTCTGTCCTGCCCCCCCCCCCTCTCTCTCTCTCTGTCCTGCCCCCCCCCCCCTCTCTCTCTCTCTCTCTGTCCTGCCCCCCCCTCTCTCTCTCTCTCTCTCTGTCCTGCCCCCCCTCTCTCTCTCCTCTCTCTCTCTCTGTCCTGCCCCCCCTCTCTCTCTCTCTGTCCTGCCCCCCCCTCCTCTCTCTCTGTCCTGCTCTCTCTCTCTCTCTGTCCTGCTCTCTCTCTCTCTGTCCTGCTCTCTCTCTCTCTGTCCTGCTCTCTCTCTCTCTCTGTCCTGCCGCCCTCTCTCTCTCTCTGTCCTGCCCCCTCTCTCTCTCTCTGTCCTGCCCCCCCTCTCTCTCTCTCTCTGTCCTCCCCCCCTCTCTCTCTCTCTCTGTCCTGCCCCCCCCTCTCTCTCTCTCTCTCTCTCCTCTCTCTCTCTGTCTCTGCCCCCCTCTCTCTCTCTCCTGTCCTGCCCCCCCTCTCTCTCTCTCTGTCCTGCTCTCTCTCTCTCTGTCCTGCTCTCTCTCTCTCTGTCCTGCCCCCTCTCTCTCTCTGTCCTGCCCCCTCTCTCTCTCTCTCTGTCCTGCCCCCTCTCTCTCTCTCTCTGTCCTGCCCCCTCTCTCTCTCTCTCTCTCTCTGTCCTGCCCCCTCTCTCTCTCTCTCTCTCTCTCTCTCTCTGTCCTGCCCCCTCTCTCTCTCTCTCTCTCTGTCCTGCCCCCCTCTCTCTCTCTCTCTCTCTTCCTGCCCCCCACCTCCTCTCTCTCTGTCCTGTCCCCCCCCCCCTCTCTCTCTCTGTCCTACCCCCCCTCTCTCTCTCTCTCTCTCTCTCTCTCTCTCTGTCCTGCCCCCCCTCTCTCTCTCTCTCTCTCTCTCTCTCTGTCCTGCCCCCCCC
Organism: Rana kukunoris; assembly: GCA_029574335.1. Taxonomy (NCBI): domain Eukaryota; kingdom Metazoa; phylum Chordata; class Amphibia; order Anura; family Ranidae; genus Rana; species Rana kukunoris. The sequence continues at coordinate 100,731 of JAJQKJ010001592.1, read as the reverse complement.
CTCTCTCTCTTCTCTCTCTCTCTCTCTCTCTCTCTCTCTCTGTCCTGCCCCCCTTCTCTCTCTCTCTCTCTCTCTTCTGTCCTGCCCCCCTCTCTCTCTCTCTCTCTGTCCTGCCCCCCTCTCTCTCTCTCTGTCCTGCCCCCCCTCTCTCTCTCTCTGTCCTGCCCCCCTCTCTCTCTCTCTGTCCTGCCCCCTCTCTCTCTCTCTCTCCTCTCTGTCCTGCCCCTCTCTCTCTCTCTCTCTCTCTCTCTCTCTCTCTGTCCTGCCCCCCCTCTCTTTCTCTCTCTCTCTGTCCTGCCCCCTCTCTCTCTCTCTCTCTCTCTCTCTCTGTCCTGCCCCCCCTCTCTCTCTCTCTCTCTCTCTCTGTCCTGCCCCCTCTCTCTCTCTCTCTGTCCTGCCCCCTCTATCTCTCTCTCTGTCCTGCCCCCCCCCTCTCTCTCTCTCTCTCTCTCTCCTGCCCCCCCCCCCTCTCTCTCTCTCTCTCTCTCTGTCCTGCCCCCTCTCTCTCTCTCTCTCTGTCCTGCCCCTCTCTCTCTCTCTGTCCTGCCCCCCCCTCTCTCTCTCTCTCTCTGTCCTGCCCCCCCTCTCTCTCTCTCTCTCTCTCTCTCTGTCCTGCCCCCCCTCTCTCTCTCTTTCTCTCTCTCTGTCCTGCCCCCCCTCTCTCTCTCTCTCTGTCCTGCCCCCCTCTCTCTCTCTCTCTCTCTCTGTCCTGCCCCCCCTCTCTCTCTCTCTCTCTCTGTCCTGCCCCCCTCTCTCTCTCTGTCCTGCCCCCCTCTCTCTCTCTCTCTCTGTCCTGCCCCCCTCTCTCTCTCTCTCTCTCTGTCCTGCCCCCCCCCTCTCTCTCTCTCTCTCTCTCTCTGTCCTGCCCCCTCTCTCTCTCTGTCCTGGCCCCCCCCTCTCTCTCTCTGTCCTGCCCCTCTCTCTCTCTCTGTCCTGCCCCTCTCTCTCTCTCTCTCTCTCTGTCCTGCCCCTCTCTCTCTCTCTCTCTCTCTCTGTCCTGCCCCCCCCTCTCTCTCTCTCTCTCTGTCCTGCCCCTCTCTCTCTCTCTCTCTCTCTGTCCTGCCCCCCTCTCTCTCTCTCTCTCTCTGTCCTGCCCCCCTCTCTCTCTCTCTCTCTCTGTCCTGCCCCCCTCTCTCTCTCTCTCTCTCTCTCTCTCTCTCTCTCTCTGTCCTGCCCCCCCTCTCTCTCTCTCTCTCTCTCTCTCTCTCTGTCCTGCCCCCTCTCTCTCTCTCTCTCTCTGTCCTGCCCCCCTCTCTCCTCTCTCTCTCCTCTCTGTCCTGCCCCCCTCTGTCTCTCTCTCTCTGTCCTGCCCCCCTCTCTCTCTCTGTCCTGCCCCCCCTCTCTCTCTCTCTCTCTCTGTCGCCCCCCTCTCTCTCTTCTCTCTCTCTCTGTCCTGCCCCCCCTCTCTCTCTCTCTCTCTCTGTCCTGCCCCCCCTCTCTCTCTCTCTCTCTCTCTCTCTCTCTCTCTCTCTCTCTGTCCTGCCCCCCCTCTCTCTCTCTGTCCTGCCCCCCCCCTCTCTCTCTCTCTCTCCTCTGTCCTGCCACTCTCTCTCTCTCTGTCCTGCCTCTCTCTCTCTGTCCTGCCCCCCTCTCTCTCTCTCTCTCACTGTCCTGCCCCCCCTCTCTCTCTCTCTCTCTCTCTCTGTCCTGCCCCCCCCTCTCTCTCTCTCTCTCTCTCTCTGTCCTGCCCCCCCCTCCTCTCTCTCTCTCTCTCTCTCTCTCTCTGTCCTGCCCCCCCCTCTCTCTCTCTCTCTTCTCTCTCTCTCTGTCCTGCCCCCCCCCTCTCTCTCTCTCTCCTCTCTCTCTGTCCTGCCCCCCCCCTCTCTCTCTCTCTCTCTCTCCTCTCTCTCTCTGTCCTGCCCCCCCCTCTCTCTCTCTCTCTCTCTCTCTCTCTCTCTCTCTCTCTCTCTCTGTCCTGCCCCCCTCTCTCTCTCTCTCTCTCTGTCCTGCCCCCCCCTCTCTCTCTCTCTCTCTCTCTCTCTGTCTTGCCCCCCCTCTCTCTCTCTGTCCTGCCCCCCTCTCTCTCTCTCTCTCTCTTTCTGTCCTGCCCCCCCCTTCTCTCTCTGTCCTGCCCCCCCCCTCTCTCTCTCCTTCCTCTTTTTTACCTCCCTAATAATTTCTAACAGCAGCCCTGTGAATGAATGCTCCAGCTCCCACACTTCCCGCCTCTTGGTAAGGCAGTCTAATGGGGGTCTTTCCGGGCAGGGGACACTGATGGGGTGTCCCTGATCTAATCATGGGGGCGGACCTATATAAGGAAGGGGGATCTGAGCTAATGGGGAGAGTTTGTGGGGAGGGGGGTTCTGACTGCTGTTGACCACTTAGAGACCCCCATTATATCAGCACCCCCCTACTTAGAGACCTCTATTAGATAAGGAAACTCTTTATACAAGCACCCCCTTTAGAGACCCACATTATGATATAAGGATCAGTGTGTCCTTATATCACCCCCTTCTTTAGAGACACCCATTATTTCACAGTTCAATTACATGGGGGCAAACTGTATATTTACATCATGGGGGGCAAATGTGGTGTATATTACAGCATGGGGGGCAGATGTGTGTATATTACAGCATGGGGGGCAGATGTGTGTATATTACAGCATGGGGGGCAGATGTGTGTATATTACAGCATGGGGGGCAGATGTGTGTATATTACAGCATGGGGGGCAGATGTGTGTATATTACAGCATGGGGGGCAGATGTGTGTATATTACAGCATGGGGGGCAGATGTGTATATTCTTGCAGTATGAGGGCAGATGTGTACATTAAAGCATGGGGCAGATGCTGTAATATACACATCTGCCCCCATGCTTTAATATACACATCTGCCCCCATGCTTTAATATACACATCTGCCCCCATACTGCAAGAATATACACATCGGCCCCCCATGCTGTAATGTACACATCTGCCCCCATGCTTTAATATACACATCTGCCCCCATACTGCAAAAATATACACATCTGCCCCCATGCTGTAATATACACATCTGCCCCCATGCTGTAATATACACACATCTGCCCCCATACTGCAAGAATATACACATCTGCCCCCCATGCTGTAATGTACACATGGGGCAGATGTGTTTATTCTTGCAGTATGGGAGGCAGATGTGTGTGTATATTACAGCATGGGGGCAGATGTGTGTGTATATTACAGCATGGGGGCAGATGTGTATATTACAGCATGGGGTAGATGCTGTAATATACTCATCTGCCCCCATACTGCAAAAATATACACATCTGCCCCCATCACATTTACCACTGAAAAATGCAGAGTTGCAATGCAAGGAGATCAGCTAAAAGTAGTTGAATCTGTATGTGCGTTAATTAATCGAAATTAGTCGATTAATCGATAAAAAAAAACAACGATTAATCGAACACAAAAATTTTAATCAGTCCACAGCCCTAATATATATATATATATATATATATATATATTATATAATTAATATATATAATAAAGGAAATAAATATATAAAAAAAAATTTTTTATAAAAAAAGGGGGGGGTTGTCATCTGGGGCCCTGGGGATCTCCGGGCCCCTGGGGACCTCCAGACCCCTAAAACAAATGGCCCTTTAATAAAAAATAAAAAAATAACAAATATATTAAAAAATATATTTTTTTTAATAAAAAATAAATAAAAAAGGGGGGTTGCCATCCAGGGCCTTGGGGGCCTCCGGGCCCCTAGGGTCCTCCAGACCTCTAAAACAAATAAAAAAACAAATGGCCCTTTAATAAAAAATAAAAGAAAAATATATTAAAAATATATTTTTTTATAAAAAAAAAAAAATAGGGGGTTGCCATCTGGGGCCCTGGTGGCCTCCGGACCCCTTACAGGTGTACTGCCTGTACCCCCCTGAAGGCGGCCCTGAATGCAGAGCTGCTTAGAGCAACATGGAATAAGACAAAAGAACATTTCAATAGTTACAGTAATTGAATTTTTGTTCATTACACTGGGAGACAATAGAGAGAGAGAGGGAAACAATACTAAAACCAGGAAGGCATAGGTGTGTGCAGCCTGTTGAATTAGGCCAGTGTTTTTCAACTCCAGTCCTCAAGCCCCCTCCAACAGGTCATGTTTTCAGGATTTCCCTCAGATGAAAAGGCTGTGGGAATTACTAAGGCAGTGAAACTGATCAAATCACCTGTGCAAAATAATGGAAATCCTGAAAACCTGACTTGTTGGGGGGGCTTGAGGACTGGAGTTGAGAAACACTGCATTAGGGTGTGCACCTGAAAGCTCAAAAACACAGTACCGATCTCTCACTGTGTTCATTCAGAAAGGGAAGGGGCCGGTAAATGACATTACCCCTTCCCCCACTCATCCTGAATTATCATCTGTGTGCCCACTGCAGAAGCCAATGGGAGAGGAAAGAAGCCAGCCATGCTGTGGTACACTAGGGTGACCAGACATCCCCAGTTTCAGGGGACAGTCCCCTGATTGAGGACACTGTCCCCGGACCAAGTCTGTCCCTTGTTTTGTCCCCAGATTGGATTGAATAGGGGGCAGGGGCAAAATCTAAAGACAGTCAGTGCAGAATTAAAATAAAAAAAATTGAATTACACCCCCCTCTCCGCCGTGCCTACTAGCTTAGGGGGTGTATTTTTTTCCATTATCTGTGCCCCTTTCCGATGATCATGTGCTGGTCGGAGTGGATGGAATATTTCTTCAGCTCCGCTCACAGCTTCTTCTGCCTGGGCTCAAATCCTGGCCAGCCGCCTGCCTATCTCCTCGCCTTCCCTGGGGGAGTGATCTTCCCCCGCTCCCCACTCAGTAGTAGCCGGAGCCCGGAGAGTAAGACTTGTGAGGCTGTGAGGAGGGCGGCGACGGGCAGAGAGTCGCTGATTGTTGCCATTACTAGTAAAGAAAAAATGTCCCCGGATTTCATTTTAAAAATCTGGTCACCTTATGGTAGGGGGCATCGCCAGCAGGGGGGATCTGCACCGCAGGGAGTGATTAGGGTGTGCCTGGGCACACCCTGTGCGCACGCCTATGCAGGAAGGAGAGAAGGGTCTTTGCCAATGATGAAGTAGTCATTGCTGGTTTGGCCTTAGAGGTCCCAAATATGTATCTCTGCGTTTTGGGGAGACATGGATTTGAGGGGCCCCGGGTACAAGAGTCTGGGATTATGGAGGAGACTGGGGATCATGTCCGCTTGTTCCGCTCAGTTCAGCCTCTGATCCCATGGAGAGAACAGATTATTCTCCAATAAGGGACCACGTGATGAACTCCGAGAGCGAGGCTTGGATTCATTCTCTGAACAGTGGCGGCCTGTGCATTGTGTGCTCACAGGCGCCGCCGCCGCCGTCCTCCTTATCCATGTGCCCGGCCCCTTTCAGGACACCGGACACATGAATTACAACTGCAGGGATGGGCGGAGGGGGGGTGTATTTTGAAGCTACCACAAGCCAGAGGCTCCAATAGGCTTCAAAATAGGGCAGGCTTGGGGCGCAGAGAGTGCGCCCTGATCCCACCCAGTTTGGCGACACTAGCGATTGAATATTCGCTATTGTGCCACATTCTACTCTTATGACTCCCTGGCCAATAATGTCTCAGGACACACTTTTGGGTTCCAATTGCCCAAAAGGAGAAAGCCGGTGTCCTCACTGGAGCAGTCCCTGCCTCCACTAGGTAAGGTGATTGCCGCTGGCAGCCGTGTCCTCCCATGGGAAGCTCCTGCGCGGGGTGATCACTGCTGGCTATGTCTGTGTCTCCCGCAGGTGCTGCAGGGTGATCGCCGCTGGCCGTGTCTCCCGCAGGAGGTGGGTGGTGTGGGGTGATCGCTGCTGGCCGAGTCTCCCGCAGGAGTTGCCATGTGGGGTGATCACCACTGTCTGTGTCTTTCACGGGAATGCGGGTGCTGCGGGGTGATCACCACTGGCCGAGGCTCCCGCAGGAGGTGGGTGATCGCCGCTGGCCGTGTCTCCCGCAGGAGGTGGGTGGTGTGGGGTGATCGCTGCTGGCCGAGTCTCCCGCAGGAGTTGCCATGTGGGGTGATCACCACTGTCTGTGTCTTTCACGGGAATGCGGGTGCTGCGGGGTGATCACCACTGGCCGAGTCTCCCGCAGTAGGTGGGTGATCGCTGCTGGCCGTGTCTCCCGCAGGAGCTGCCATGTGGGGTGATCACCACTGTCTGTGTCCTCCGCGGGAGGCTGGTGCTGTGGAGTGATTGCCGCTGGCCGTGTCTCCTGTGGGGACTGCAGCGCACGGTGATCGCTAGGGTTGTCCCGATACCACTTTTTTAGGACTGAGTACAAGTACTGATACTTTTTTTCAAGTAGTCGCCGATACCGAATACCGATACTTTTTTTATATGCAGCCATGTCACCCCTACCTAGCCACCGCCGCCAGGGGAACATCACAGCATTCATTTGAATAGCTGTAGTGTTATCGCCCGTATAGACACTCCCCCTTGCTCGGGATTGGACAAATCACGATCACCCATCCAATCCCGAGCAAGGGGGAGTGTCTATACGGGCGGGAACACTACAGCTATTCAAATGAAAGCTGTGATGTTCCCGCACGCTGTTTAACCCATGCGGCGGCGTTCGGCGGCAGCGGCAGGGGGGACGGAAAAAGTATTCTATTCTGGTATCGGGGGTATTTGCGGGAGTACAAGTACTCCTGCAAATACTCGGTATCGGTCCCGATACCGATACTGGTATCGGTATCGGGACAACCCTAGTGATCGCCCCTGCCTGTGTCTCTCATGGGGGGGGTGCTGCGAGGTAATCACCGCTGTATGTGTCCTCCGCGCAGGGGGGTTGTGTTGGTAGTGCCGCCCCCCCTAATTATTTTTTTTAAATGTTTTACTAGTAATGGGGGCAATCTACGATTTTTATCGTGACTGCGACATTACGGCGGACAGTTTTGACACATTTTTGTGACCATTGTCATTTTTACAGCGACCAGTGCTATAAAAAATATACTGATTACTGTGAAAATGACACTGGCAGTGAAGGGGTTAGCCACTAGGTGGCACTGTAGGGGGTTAAGTACATAGATTCACGCATTGCATGAATCCATGTATTGTCGCTGCCACGCACTATTCAGATGGTTGCCCCCTGGTGAGCACCGGCCATCTGAATAACGGCAGCTGGTTGGCTGTGGAAGTGTCTACCAGGGCCAGCGGCTCCGATAGGCTTTCCGATTACAGCCTGTGGGCTGTAACCGGCTTCCAAATAGTTGACATGGGGACGCACGGGGGGCGCGTTCCTTGGTTAACACTGACACACGTCTCAGCCAATCAGGTTTATTTGATCTGGTTACCGGTAACCTGATTGGCTGAAGTGACATCGAGGGATCGTGGAGGAGGATGGATGACCAAGAAAGGTAAGTGCTGGGCAGGGGGGGGGGGGCAATCTGGCGGCATTTTATGGGGCAAACTGGCGGCAATTGATTGGCACAATGGCGACAATGGCATGGCACAGTGGTGACAGTTGATGGGCACAGTGGCTGCCTTTGATGGCATGGCACAGAGGCGACAATTGATGGGCACAGTGGCTGCGTTTGATGGCACAGTGGCGATAGTTGATGGGCACAGTGGCTGCGTTTGATGGCACAGTGGCGACAGTTGATGGGCACAGTGGCTGCGTTTGATGGCATGGCACAGAGGCGACAGTTGATGGCCACAGTGGCTGCGTTTGATGGGCACAGTGGCTGCATTTATTGGCACAGTGGCGACAGTTGATGGGCACAGTGGCGACAGTTGATGGGCACAGTGGCGACAGTTGATGGGCACAGTGGCGACAGTTTTATGGGCACAGTGGCTGCGTTTGATGGGCACAGTTTACCCATGCCATGTGTGAGAAATAACTTGTTAATATGACAATTTTGTAAGGGGGAAAACTATTGTGGGCAAAAAATTGTAACTTAAAAAAAAAAAAACCTCACGATGCCTCTTACTAAATACCTTGGCCTGTCATCTTTACAAAAAGGGGTCATTTGGGGGGGGGGCTTATCTGTACTGTCCTGACCCCAAGAGATGAGATCGCCTGCCAGGATTGATCAGTTTTCAATGATACGCAGCCTAGCTTGTACACTCTTCAGGGATCCTCAAACTACGGCCCTCCAGCTGTTGTGGAACTATGTGTCCCATGAGGCATTGTAACACACTGACATTACCAGACATGACTAGGCATGATGGGAATTGTAGTTCCTGAACAACTGGAGGGCCGTAGTTTGAAGACCCACTGCTCTATAACGTTCACACAAACCAATTATCATTCACTTATCGGGATATTTTCTGGGTAGCGGAATATATTGTGACCTGAATTTATGATGAAATTTGATTTTATTGGATTTCTTTCAAAACAGAAAGTAGAATTTTTTTTTTTTTTTTTTAACCACTTCCATACCGCGCCTATTCTGGCACTTCTCTCCTTCACGTAAAAAGTATTTTTTTTTTTGCTCGAAAATTACTCAGAACCCCCAAACACTATGTTTTTTTTTTTTATTTAGTAAAAAAAACCCTAGGGAATAAAATGGCGGTCATTGCAACTTTTTATCTCGCACGGTATTTGCGCAATAATTTTTCAAATGCCTTTTTTTTGGAAGAAAAAAAAAAAAACGGTTTCAGGAATTTAAAAAAAAAAAAAAAAAAAAAAGTTATCCCAATTTTTTTGTATAATGTGAAGGATGATGTTACGCCGAGTAAATAGATGCCTAACTTGTCACGCTTTAAAATTGCGCACACTTAAAAATCTCCAAAGGCAACGCTTTAAATATTTTTACAGGTTACCAGTGTTTAGAGTTAGAGGAGGTCTAGGGCTAGAATTGTTTCTGGCGCTCTATCGCACGCTGCGATACCTCACATGTGTGGTTTGAATGGCGTTTACATACGTGGGCGGGACTTGCGTTCGCTTCTGAGCGCAAGCTACTGGGTACAGGGGCGTTTTCATTTTTTTTATTTTTTATTATTTTACTTAATTGAAAAAAAAAATTGATCACTTTTATTCCTATTTCAAGGAATGTAAACATCCCGTGTAATAGGAATAGTGTGTGACAGGTCCTCTTTATGGAGAGAGGCGGGGTCAATAAGACCTTCCCCTCCCCCCCCACATCTCTCCTCCAGGCTGGAAAGCATGAGATTAAGAAAAAAATTTCACTGATCTCATGCTGACAGCTGCGATTGCGGCTTTGTTTTCCTCTGGGTACCCCGGCGTGACGTCATTACGTCGCGCCTCTGACAGTCATAGAGATGACCGAAAATCTCTGTCCTCCCCATCCGGCGCCGGCCGATTCGTTCTCCTGGCCTCCGATGGCACGGGAGAGCCTGGAGAAGCACCGGAGGGCGTCAGGAGGGGGGGGGGACGTCCCATCCCGCCGCCTATAAGAATGATCAAGCAGCGCCGCTATGGCCGTTCTTATGGTGCGCAGAATCGTCCCCTGAAAAGGATATCTGATGCCTCTAGCTGCCTCCATCATTCAGATATCGCCCCCTAAGGTCCAGGGCGTCACATGACATCCTACAGTCAGGAAGGGGTTAAATCGCTCTTTTTCCGCTAACATCGCAAAAAATAATGAAGAAAAAACAATAAATACCGCCAAAATAAAGCTTTATGTGAACAAAAATGTCATTGGGTACAGTGCACAACTGCAGGGTGGCCTCTCGCCTTCTGTATATGGGGCCCCTGGCTTCTGAGGGCGCTCTATATTTGGGGGGGGGGTGCACCTGGGGGACCCTTGGTTACTACAGGGGGCCGACAGGTGGACCGCAACCACAGCTCCGCCTCTCCCCGGCCTCCGCTGCTCTCCTTCGGAATGCAACGCAGAGAGCAGGAGCTGCTCAATGATTGGTTGCTAGGCGGCCCCAGCAACCAATCACCAGCTTGCTATGCAATGTCTGCGCCCCGGGGCCCCAATATCCGTCCAACCTCCCCCCCCCCCCCCAGCATCCGTCCAAACCCCCTCGGCGTCAGCCCAACCTTCCCAACATCCGTCTAACTCCCCCAGCGTCTGTCCCACACCCCCATCGTTGGCCAAACCCTCCCAGCATCTGTCCAACACCCCCAATGGCCCCAGCATTCATCCAACCCTCCCAACATCCATCCCGGGGGCCCCAATATACGTCCCCCCCCCAGCGTCAGCCCAACTCTCCCAACATCCGTCCAATGCCCCCAGCGTCTGTCCCACACCCCCATCATTGGCCAAACCCTCCCAGCATCTGTCCAGCACCCCCAATGGCCCCAGTGTTCCTCCAACCCTCCCAATGTCCTTCCACGGGGCCCCAATATACGTCCCCCCCCCCAGCGTCAGCCCAACTCTCCCAACATCCGTCTAACTCCCCCAGCGTCTGTCCCACACCCCCATCGTTGGCCAAACCCTCCCAGCATCTGTCCAACACCCCCAATGGCCCCAGCATTCATCCAACCCTCCCAACATCCATCCCGGGGGCCCCAATATACGTCCCCCCCCAGCGTCAGCCCAACTCTCCCAACATCCGTCCAATGCCCCCAGCGTCTGTCCCACACCCCCATCATTGGCCAAACCCTCCCAGCATCTGTCCAACACCCCCAATGTTCGTCCAACCCTCCCAATGTCCTTCCACGGGGCCCCAATATACGCCCCCCCCCCCCCCCAGCGTCAGCCCAACTCTCCCAACATCCGTCTAACGCCCCCAGCGTCTGTCCCACACCCCCATCATTGGCCAAACCCTCCCAGCATCTGTCCAACACCCCCAATGGCCCCAGTGTTCGTCCAACCCTCCCAACATCCATCCCGGGGGCCCCAATATACGTCCCCCCCCCAGCGTCAGCCCAACTCTCCCAACATCCGTCCAATGCCCCCAGCGTCTGTCCCACACCCCAATCATTGGCCAAACCCTCCCAGCATCTGTCCAACACCCCCAATGTTCGTCCAACCCTCCCAATGTCCTTCCACGGGGCCCCAATATACGTCCCCCCCCCCCAGCGTCAGCCCAACTCTCCCAACATCCGTCTAACGCCCCCAGCGTCTGTCCCACACCCCCATCATTGGCCAAACCCTCCCAGCATCTGTCCAACACCCCCAATGGCCCCAGTGTTCGTCCAACCCTCCCAATGTCCTTCCACGGGGCCCCAATATCCATCTGCAAAAGCGGATGTTTGTGGAGGCAGACAATTACGGGTGTCGGTGGATGTTCATCCGCTGACACCCGCTATCCCATAGGGATACATGTATACATCCGTCAGTCTAACTGTCCGTCCCATTCCCCCAGTGTCAGCCCAAATGTCCCAGCGTCTGTCCAACACTACTGTGGGGGGCAGAGGACAGTACACTGTGGGGGGGGTGATGTAAAGGGGGCAGAGGGCACAGCATTAGGGTCCTTTCACACGAACAGCGTTCGTCCGTTTTTTACAAGTCTGTTTACGGACTTGTAATGCATCCCTGTGGGATCGCGTCCGTTAGCGGATGATGCATTCGCTAACGTCCGCAAAGATCCGCGTCCGCAAAGATCCGTTTTTATGGACGGAAGAAAACCCTATTTTTCTTCCATCTGGCGGATCGGATGAATACGGACAGACGGTCCATATTCATCTGATTCCCCATAGGGGAGAGCAAAGACAGGGCGGTCTCTGCACAGTGTGCGGGGACCGCCGACAGCTCAGCGGGGATTACAGATGATCCCCGCTGAGCTGACGGACACACACGGAGTGGACACAAAAACGGTCCGCTCCGTGTGAAAGGACCCTTAGGGCGTAAAGGATACTAGTGTGGGGGAGAGGGGTTATGTGAAGGGGGCAGAGGGCACTACGGTGGGGGGGTGATGTAAAGGGTGAAGAGGGCACAGCATTAAGGGGTAAAGGACACTACTGTGGGGGCAGAGAGCAGTAGAGTGGAGGAGGGGTGATGTGAAGGTGGCGGTGGGTACAGCATTAGGGGGTAAAGGACACTACTGTGGGGGCAGAGGGCAGTAGAGTGGGATTGCCGCCGTGATCACAGCATCAGGAAAGACTGCGGCTTCGGCCTAGCTCTGGAGCCGTGGCCATCTTGGTACACCCAGCGCGGCGTCCCTCCTCTGTTTACACCCACAGAGGAGGAGGGGCCCACGCTCATGGGACACACACTACTCTCTGGTGTCTGTATTATGGGGGGCAGGGGGTGCCGACACCATTTTTTTTGCACCAGTGTCACCTGCCAGTGCCAATTAGTGCCACTTTCCATCTGCCAGTGGCAATACCAGTGCCACCATCCAGTGCCACCTTCCATCCAGTGCCACCTACCAGTGCCAACTAAAGCCATCAGTGACACCTGCCAATGCCAACCAGTGCTAACTATTGCCACCTATTAGTGCCATGCAGTGCAACCTGCCAGTGCCAATAAGTGCCATCTTCCTTCCAGTGCCACCTAAAGCCATCAGTGACACCTGCCAATGCCAACCAGTGCCACTTGCCAGTGTCACCTGTTAGTGCCATCTGCCAATCAGTGCCACCTGCTAGTACTATCTTTCAGTGCCATGCAGTGCCAATAAGTGCCATCTTCCTTCCAGTGCCAATTAGTGGCATTAAAATAAAAATCTGCCTAAAATATCGGCATCATATATCGCCCAGATTTTTAAATATCGGCATCGGCCAGAGAAAAACCCGTATCGGTCGACCTCTATTAGTATACGGGAATGTTAAGAACAGACTTAGGCCTCGTACACACTATCAAATCCATTTGTTCAAATCGGTCGGACCGACCGATTTGAACAAATCTGGCTGCTTGGATTTTGGTTTGCTCGCGTGTACACACGAGCAAACCAAAATCCCCGCCAGCAGACAGCACGCTGACGTAGCGGTGACGTTGACGCCGCCACGTCACCGCACCAGGAAGTAAAACACTTCCGCGAATGCGTCAAATCTATTCGGCGCATGTGCGAGAAGACATGTCTGCTGGTTAGCGTAATAACCAGCAGACATGTCGGGCGGACGGGTTCCCAGCCGACAGATTGGTAAGCAGGCTTTCAAATCTGTCGGGTGGCCAAATCCGTCTGCTCGCCCGTACACACGATCGAATCTGTCTGCTGGGACGGTCTGGCAGACCGTTTCCAGCAGACAGATTTGGTCGTGTGTACGCGGCCTTAGTGGTACTAACTTCACAATCCCTCATTATAGTTCTTCCTCTCCAAAATACAAAGCCATGGTCTCCAGTAACTTAAAGAATTTGTACGCATGATTTAAAATATTAGTTGTAAATCTATATCTTTTTAAAATTGCAACTGAATATAATTGTATATATTGTCAATGAATCTAAGATGTTTTTTTCCCGTTTCCCCTTATTATGGTATCCTGCTTTAATTTTGAAATTATTTTCCCTCCCCCTCTATTAGACAAACTGGGGCTTTATAATGTTGCATACAGACGGTCGGACATTCCGACAACAAAACTGGATTTTTTTCAAAAGGATGTCGGCTCAAACTTGTGTTGCGCACACACGGTCACACAAATGTTGTTGGAAATCCCAAACGTCAAGAATGCGGTGATGTACAACGCGTACAACGAGCCGAGAACAATGAAGTTCAATAGCCAGTGCTGCTCTTCTGCTTGATTCTGAGCATGTGTGGAATTTTGTCCCTCAGAATTGTGTACACACGGTTTTGTTGTCGGAAAATTTGAGAACCAGCTCTCAAACCTTTGTTGTCGGAAATTCTGACCGTGTGTGCGCGACAAGTTCATGTTGTAAGCCAGGAGTTCTATTCATTATTGGGAACAGGAGGTCTGTGTTTATTTTCGTACATTATCACACGGGCAGTCTAGTTTTTTTCACTATGCTGTTTCACTTGAGTTTTAGGGTTGTGCAAATAGTGGGGACATGTAGGTCCTGTTATGATGTCATCCATTCATAAGGTCAAACACGAGGCACCTTAACGGACGGTGTTTTTGAATATGAAAAAAAGACACATCAAATAGAAAAAAAAAATACATTTTATTTATTATCATAATGAAAAACAAATAAGTGTATTCAACTTTATACTGAATAAAGAAATTATTTATTTTAATAAACAATCCTGCAGTACAAAAAAATCCTGTATAGTATACAACTATGGTGACCTCCATGCCCAAGGGGATTAAGGCAGTGCTGGGAAATATTGGCGGCCACACAAAATATTGACACTTAGAGCCCAATTAGGACATTTTCACTTAGGGGTGTCCTGACTTTTGTTGCCAGTGGTTTAGACATGAATGGCTGTGTGTCGAGTTATTTATTATACAAGCTGCACACTCACTACAGGTATACCCCACTTTTAAGTACACAATGGGACATGTATGTAAAACGAAAATGTACTTAAAAGTGAAACAATACCTTTTTTCACTTCTAGGGTGTAGTGGGGGATCAGGGGCTGTAGTGGGGGTGTCAGGGGCACACTGGAACAGGGCAGGCTATGCTTATGGAGCTTCAGACATTTCTGCTGCGGCTGCAAAATGTCTGTACAGTACTTGTAAGGCACTTTACATACACTCGCAGGGAGAGAGAGAGAGAGAGAGGGAGAGAGAGAGGGGGGGAGAGAGAGAGGGGGGAGAGAGAGAGAGGGGGAGGAGAGAGAGAGAGGGGGGAGAGAGAGAGGAGAGGGGGGGAGAGAGAGAGGGGAGAGAGAGAGGGAGAGGGGGGAGAGAGGGAGAGGGGGGGAGAGAGGGAGAGGGGGGAGAGAGAGAGAGAGGGGGGAGAGAGAGAGAGGGGGGAGAGAGAGAGAGGGGAGAGAGAGAGGGGGGAGAGAGAGAGGGAGAGGGGGGAGAGAGAGGGAGGGGGGGAGAGAGAGAGGGGAGAGAGAGAGGGGGGAAGGGGGAGAGAGAGAGAGGGAGGGAGGAGAGAGAGAGAGAGAGAGGGAGGGGGGGAGAGAGAGGGAGGGGGGGAGAGCGAAGCGGGGGGAGAGAGAGAGAGAGGGGGGGGGAGAGAGAGAGGGGGGAGGGAGGAGGGGGGAGAGAGGAGAGGAGAGAGAGAGAGAGGGGGGAGAGGGAGAGAGAGCGAGAGGGGGAGAGGAGAGCGAGAGGGGGGGAGAGAGAGAGGGGGGAGAGAGAGAGAGAGAGAGTAATGGTCAAGGAGGGAGGAAGGGAAAAGAGAGGGTAGAGGAGGGAGGAAGGGGGAGAAGAGAGAGAGGGTAGAGTTGGGGGGGGGAGAAAATAGATAGGGTAGGGGTGGAAGGAGGTAGAGGGAGGGGAAGAAAGGTGGTGGATGGGGGAGATGTGTATAAGGGGGGGGGGGTGATGTGGCAGGAGTGTGGGAAAGAGGGAGATGGAGGGGGAGGGGAAGAAAGGTGATGGATGGGGGGTGATGTGGCAGGAGTGTGGGAAAGAGGGAGATGGAGGGGGAGGGGGAAGACACTCACCATAGGAGCAGTATGAATGATTATGCCCAGAGCTGAGTGGGGCAGGAGATGGGGGGTAAAATCACAGGGAAGGGGTATTTGCGGACGGTATTAACCACTTCCCTACCAGCCTATAGGGGAATCACGTCATGGTGATCCCCTCGCCGATGAGACAGGACGTTGCACAACGTCCTGTCTTCACGGCGTTCTAGGGCGCGCGATCGCGCGGCGCGCCCCGCGGCACCACCCGCGATCCCGCGCGCGTGCCCGGCGGCCGTGATTGCCGCCGGGCACCCGCGATTTCCGGAAATCACGGCAGGAGTGTGGATCTGTGTGTGTAAACACACAGATCCACCTCCTGTCAGCGGTGAGGAGACTGATGTGTGTTCCCAGTACAGAGGAACACACATCGATCTCCTCCCCCTGTGAGTCCCCCTCCCCCTACAGTTAGAACATACTTTAGAAAACATTTTAACCCCTTCAGCGCCCCCTAGTGTTAACCCCTTCCCTGCCAGTCACATTTACACAGTAATTAGTGCAGTTTTATAGCACTAATCGCTGTGTAAATGTGAACGGTCCCAAAAACGTGTCAAAAGTGTCCGATATGTCCGCCGCAACGTCACGGTCACAAAAAAAAAAAAAACGCAGATCCCCGCCATTACTAGTAAAAAAAAATTAATAAAAATGCCATAATTCTATCACCTATTTTGTAGACGCTATAACTTTTGCGCAAACCAATCAATATACGATTATTGCGTTTTTTTTTTTACCAAAAATACGTAAAATACGTATCGGTCTAAACTGAGGGGAAAAAAAGTTTTTTTTAAAAAAAATATTGTGAGATGTATTAAATAAAAAGGAAAAAATATTGTGTTTTTTTTTTAAATTGTTGCTCTTCTTTTGTTTATAGCGCAAAAAATAAAAACCGCAGAGATGATCAAATACCACCAAACGAAAGCTCTATTTGTGTGGGGAAAAAAACATAATGATTTAATTTGGGTACAGTATTGCCTGACCGCGCAATTGTCATTCAAAGTGCAACAGCGCTGAAAACTAAAAATTGGTCTGGGCAGGAAGGGGGTGAAAATGCCCTGTATGGAAGGGGTTAATGGAGCATTTGGTCAGTCTGTATGAGAATGAATGAAATGAGAGACCAATTAAAGATTAAAAGATAAAGTTTGTTAGACGCGGAAGGGATTGCAGGAAACAATAATTGTCACGCGGACTGATCAGCACAGGCTCTGCTGTTACTTCCATAGATCTTGGTGCTTCTCATTATACCATCACTCTGCACCCAGTACATGCACTCTATCTATCCATATATATATATGTGTGTGTGTGTGTGTGTGTCAGGGGGGGGCGGGTACATTTCTGAGGCCGCACGGGACCCTCTGGGATGAAAGGTGTGTTGTGGTTGAAGTGCCGGATGTGAGGTGTGCGGGTAATGATCACCCCAAGCCTCGTGAATCCATCTGTCTGCACGAGAGAGAGAGAGAGAGAGAGATTATATAAAAGAAGATGGAGCGACCTTCAGGGTAACAACCTCTGCTCTGCTCTGCTTGTATCTCCACTATTTTCCTGTTTCCTGGTCACGTGTTTCCTGTGACGTCACAAGGCGAATCATTCAACCAGCACAAACTTGAAAGGGGGCGGGGCTTGTACACGGGCGGGGGAAAAAAAGACTCGTTACCCCGGCAACCGAGGCGGCGAGGCCTAGATCACAGAGAGAGCCTGACAGGAAGAAAGACAGGCGGCCTTGTTGTCAGAGAGAGAGAGAGAGAGAGAGAGAGAGAGAGAGAGAACCTGTGTGACAGAAAGAGACAGACATGTTCAGGAACACCTTCCAGTCCGGCTTCCTGTCCATCCTGAACACTGTAGGGAGCAAACCACTGCAGATATGGGACAAGAAGGTGACCCATCTGTTAGTATATATAGAGATATGTGTATACCTCATCTGTATACCTCATCTGTATACTATGGGCCAGTTCCCCCCGATACGTTACATCGCTGTAAATATTTGCGCAAGTTCTTTATTCAGAAAGAACTTGCGCCCTTATTTACGGGGGCGTAACGTATGTGTCGCGGGGTAAGGCCGCGCAATTCAAATTGCTGAAGCAGGGGGCGTGATTCATGTAAATGAATCGTGACCCCACGTAATTCACGTTTTTTTTGTGGACGGCGCATGCGCGGACGTTCCCTGCGCGCAATGCGCGAAATCACGTCCCTTTTTTTCTTAATGTAAACGTCGTGAACGTAACTAACGTCGAGCCCCATTCCCGAACGATTTACGTAACCGACGTACAATTCGACGTCCATACTTGGCCACGCCTCCTGTAGCAGGGGTAAACTTACGCTGGTCTCACGCTTTACGCAAACGACGTAAACTACGACGCGCCGCCGCAAGTACGTTCGGGAATCTGCGTAAATAGCTAATTTGCATATATTACGCGAAAACCGCAGTAAGCGCCACCTAGTGGCCAGCGTAATAATGCAACTAAGATACGACGGTGTAAGTGACTAACGCCGCTCGTATCTTAGAAGGAAGCCGGCGTATCTTCATTTCAGAATACAGAAAAAAAATATGCCGGCTATTCTTAGTATTTACGCGCCGCATCTCTAGATACACTGACGTAAATGCTTCCTGAATCCGGCCCCTTATATATAGAGATATATGTATAATAGGGTTGTACCGATACCACTGTTTTAGGACCGAGTACAAGTACCAATACTTTTTTAAAATGTGTCCCCAAATGCAGCCATGTCCCTTCAGCCATGTCACCCACAAATGCAGCCATGTCCCTTCAGCCATGTCCTTCCAGCCATGTCCCTCCAGCCATGTCCCTTCAGCCATGTCCCTCCAGCCATGTCCCCCACATATGCAGCCATGTCCCTCCAGCCATGTTCCCCACAAATGCAGCCATGTCACTTCAGCCATGTCACTCCAGCCATGTCCCTCCAGCCATGTCCCTTCAGCCATGTCCCTCCAGCCATGTCCCCCACATATGCAGCCATGTCCTTCCAGCCATGTCCCCCACATATGCAGCCATGTCCCTCCAGCCATGTCCCTCCAGCCATGTCCCTTCAGCCATGTCCCTCCAGCCATGTCCCCCACATATGTAAGCCATGTCCTTCCAGCCATGTCCCCCACATATGCAGCCATGTCCCTCCAGCCATGTTCCCCACAAATGCAGCCATGTCCCTTCAGCCATGTCACTTCAGCCATGTCCCTCCAGCCATGTCCCCCACATATGCAGCCATGTCCTTCCAGCCATGTCCCCCACATATGCAGCCATGTCCCTCCAGCCATGTCCCTCCAGCCATGTCCCTTCAGCCATGTCCCCCACATATGCAGCCATGTCCTTACAGCCATGTCCCCCACATATGCAGCCATGTTCCCCACAAATGCAGCCATGTCCCTTCAGCCATGTCCCCCACATATGCAGCCATGTCCTTCCAGCCATGTCCCCCACATATGCAGCCATGTCCCTCCAGCCATGTCCCTCCAGCCATGTCCCTCCAGCCATGTCCCTTCAGCCACGTCCCTCCAGCCATGTCCCTCCAGCCATGTCCCTCCATCCATGTCCCTCCAGCCATGTCCCTTCAGCCATGTCCCTCCAGCCATGTCCCTCCATCCATGTCCCTCCATCCATGTCCCTCCATCCATGTCCCTCCAGCCATGTACCTCCAGCCATGTCCCTCCAGCCATGTCCCTTCAGCCATGTCCCTCCAGCCATGTCCCTCCATCCATGTCCCTCCAGCCATGTCCCTCCATCTATGTCCCTTCAGCCATGTCCCTTCAGCCATGTCCCTCCAGCCATGTCCCTCCAGCCATGTCCCTCCATCTATGTCCCTTCAGCCATGTCTCTTCAGCTATGTCCCTTCAGCCATGTCCCTCCAGCCATGCATTAAGAGTCCCCCTTTAAATCAGGCGTTCCTCTTTCACATTAGAGTCCCCCTTTTACACTAGGAGTTCCGCTTTCACACCAGTAGCGGTCCTTTAAATTAGAAGCCCCCCTATACTTAAAGGGGATGTCCGCTCAAAAAAAAATGCTGACTTTTAATATTAGGACACTTACCTGTCCTGGAGTTCAGCTTCGTCCGCAGCAGAGGAGGAGGAGGAGCGATCGTCCGTCACTCTGCTGCCCCCCCGCCATCCACGGTGAGGGAACCAGGAAGTGAAGCACTCCGGCTTCACTGTCCGGTTCCCTACAGCGCATGTGCGAGTCGCGCTGCGCCCGCCAATTGGCTCCCGCTGTGCTTTGGGAGCCGAGTGTTCCCAGCACACAACGGGGGGGGGGGGGGGGGGCGACAGGAGGTGACATTCTGCCCGAGAATGCTGGGCCGGAAAGCTGGGTGCAAATAGCTGTCTTTAGACCGGTATCTGCACCCCCCCTCCCCCCTGAAAGGTGTCAAATGTGACACCGGAGGGGGGGAGGATAGCGATCAGCGCGACTCCACTTTAGGGTGGAGCTCCGCTTCAACATCTGGATTCCCTCTTTCCCATTAGGGATTGGGACAGGGATCCTAAGCTTAGGATGTAGGGGGCTGGTCACACTGGGCAGTGGAGCCGCGGTGGCGGTATAGCAGCGCGATTTTTAGCGCTGCTATAACATGGTATTTACCGCGGTATTCGGCCGCTAGCGGTGCGGTTTTAACCCCCTCGCTAGTGGCCTAAAAAGGGTTAATACCGCCCGCAATACGCCTCTGTAGAGGCGTATTGTGAGCGGTATTACCGCGGTTTCCCATTGATTTCACACCGCTCCTATACCGCTGCAAAGATGCGGCTAGCAGGACTTTTGGAGCGGTCAGTCCTGCTAGCGCACCTCTTCAGTGTGAAAGCCTTCGGGATTTCACATTGAAGACTACAGGGCAGGTTTTTTCATGCGGTATAGCCTTGAAGACACTTTTGTTTTCACAAGCCTATAGATAGAGACCTGCCCTTCCAAGCCCTTAGCAGGACGCTGCCTTAATCCTAGGCTGCGGTCCATTGTCAGGGAGTAGGGATAGGCCTGCTGTGCCCTGACACCCCCCCCCCCCCTTCTTTTTATATTTCTGTTTTTTTTAGCTTGTTGGTAAGCGCTTAGACGCGAGTATCACAACTTGCATTTGGCGCTCTATAAGTATTTAATCCAATCCAATCCAATCCAATCCAATAGCAGCGCTATTTTTAGCTCTGTACCGCATGAAAAATGCCTCAATGTGAAAGGGGCCTAAGTGGAGGGAGTTGGGCTGTGGATGGGAAAATATCTAGTGAATGGAGGAGTCTATCAGGAATTAGTGACAGGGAAAAGTGGAAATGCTGGTGACTGAACCAGAGTGCCTGTGAGAACGGGGGTCTGCTGTGAGAACGGGGGTCTGCTGTGAGAACGGGGGTCTGCTGTGAGAACGGGGGTCTGCTGTGAGAAAGGGGGTCTGCTGTGAGAACGGGGGTCGGCTGTGAGAACAGGGGTCTGCTGTGAGAACGGGGGTCTGCTGTGAGAACGGGGGTCTGCTGTGAGAACAGGGGTCGGCTGTGAGAACGGGGGTCTGCTGTGAGAACGGGGGTCTGCTGTGAGAACGGGGGTCTGCTGTGAGAACAGGGGTCTGCTGTGAGAACAGGGGTCTGCTGTGAGAACGGGGGTCGGCTGTGAGAACGGGGGTCGGCTGTGAGAACAGGGGTCTGCTGTGAGAACGGGGGTCTGCTGTGAGAACGGGGGTCTGCTGTGAGAACGGGGGTCTGCTGTGAGAACAGGGGTCGGCTGTGAGAACGGGGGTCTGCTGTGAGAACGGGGGTCTGCTGTGTCAGGACAGGAATGATTTATCACTGAGACGGGGAGATCTGTATTGGGATCGGAGATAAACAGAGCTGTGGGACAGAAGTCAGGCCCCCTACACACGCCCGAGAAACTCGTCGGGTGAAACCCATCGTTTTCCTCTACATGCAACCTGTAGATTTTTTTCAAACGTCGCCTATCGAGATTTTTAAGGGTAAAAGTTTGAAGCGCGACATGTTGGGTATCATTTTACTCGGCGTAACATTATCTTTCACAATAAATAAAAAATTGGGCCAAATTTATTGTCTTATTTTTTTAATAAAAAAAAATGATTTTCTTCCAAAAAAAGTGTGCTTGTAAGACCGCTGCGCAAATACGGTGTGACAAAAAGTATTGCAGTGACCGCCATTTAATTCTCTAGGGTGTTAGAAAAAAAAAATATATAATGTTTGGGGGTTCTAAGTAATTTTCTAACAAAAAAAACCTGATTTAGT
This sequence comes from Rana kukunoris, assembly GCA_029574335.1. NCBI lineage: Eukaryota > Metazoa > Chordata > Amphibia > Anura > Ranidae > Rana > Rana kukunoris. Next base: position 79,212 of record JAJQKJ010001592.1, on the reverse strand, counting down.
CTTGTAAACACCGAGGCCCAGATTCACGTACCCGGGCGCATCTTTGTGCCGGCGTAGCGTATCTTCTTTGCGCTACGCCGCCGCAACTTAGAGAGGCAAGTGCTGTATTCACAAAGCACTTGTTCCCTAAGTTACTGCGGAGTAGCGTAAATGGGCCGGCGTATGCCCGCGTATTTCAAAGTAGGCAGGTAGGGGGCATCTTGTATGATAATGAAGCGTGACCCCATGTAGATGCATGGCTGAAAGAACGGCGCATGCGCCGTCCATGGACGTAACCCAGTGCGTATGCTCAGAATCACATCGGATAGAATGCCTAAGATACGTGAACGTAACTTCCGCACAGCCCTATTTGCGTACGACTTACGCAAACGGCGTAAAATTAGACGGCTGTTCCGACGTCCATACTTAACATTGGTTGCGCCTCATATAGCAGGGGGTAATTTACGCCGGTCGTACGCCTTACGTAAACGACGTATATCAAGTACGTTCGTGAATCGGCGTATCTAGCTCATTTGCATATTGGACGCGGAAATCTACGGAAGCGCCACCTAGCGCCCAACGTAAATATGCACCCTAGATACGACGGCGTACTAAGACTTACGTCGGTCGGATCAAGCCCACATTCAGGCGTATCTAGCTTAGAGAATACAGAACACAGACACAACGGCGCATCCTAAAACTTACGCAGCATATCAATAGATACGCCGGCGTAAGTGCTTTGTGGGTTTGGACCCAAATCTGAAAAACACCCAAGGTCCCTAAAGAAAAACATTTTTTTTCCCCTAAAATGAATGTGTGCGCGGTAGACAGACAGAACAGTGTAATGATTCTGTTATTAAATTCCTTCATCTATATCACCTCCGGCGTTCTAGTTTCTGTTCTTTCATTCACTTCCTGGTTTGCGGCGCTCGTTCATGTAAGAACTACATTTCTCAGTATGCATTGCGGCGCGCCCAGTAATCCACACCTCCTTGAAGTCTCTAACACGTAGAGAGCGTCCTGCCGCACAGATGTAGTTCCCAGGAGGGGGCGGGGCACGTTACTGACCACCGCAGTAAAGTCTCCATTCACGGTGGTGAGTAACAATCAGACAAGCAGGAAGTGAACAGAACAGAGAAGAAATAGAGCAACTTCTGAGCAAAAACCAACAATGAGGAAGTGAGAAGAGGAATGTCTGCAGGGAAAGGATGATTATTATTCCTTAACAACCCCTTTAGGTCCCTTTCACATTGAGGCGTTTTTCACGCGGTACAGCGCTAAAAACAGTGCTGCTATACCGCGTGAAAAAACCTGCCCTGCAGGCTGCAATGTGAAAGCCCGAAGCGGTGCGCTAGCAGGAGCGCTCCAAAAGTCCTGCTAGCCCCATCTTTGGAGCGGTATAGGAGCAGTGTGTTCACCGCTCCTATACCGCTCCTTCCCATTGAAATCAATGGAAAATCGCGGTAATACCACCCGGGCGGGCGGTATTAACCATTTTTCGGCCGCTAGCGGGGGTTAAAACCGCACCGCTAGCGGCCGAATACCGCGGTAAATACGACGGTATAGCAGCGCTGAAAATTGTGCTGCTATACCGCCACCGCGGCTCTATGCCCAATGTGAAAGCAGCCTTAAAGCGGAGTTCCACCCAAAAATGGAACTTCCGCTTAACCCACTCCTCGCCCCCTTACATGCCACATTTGGCATGTCATTTTTTTTGGGGGGGGGGGAGTGGGCTTCAGAAGGAGTGGGACTTCCTGTCCCACTTTCTCCCTCCACCTAGTGTGCCGAACCGAATAGGTTGATCCGTGCAGATCACGGATCAATGACGATCCGTTGCACCACTAGTGCAGACCCACGGTTTATTACACAGCCCCCTTAGTGCAGCCCCCCACAGTATAGACACCCCACTTGGTGCAGACCCCCCATCAGCATAGACACCCCTCCCCCCAAATATCCATCTAAAAAATGCACAGTACAGACCTCAGAAGAGCGTGCCGCGGGCGAGTACACACAGCAGTGTCCCTCTAGCTCCTCCTCCTTACTGGATGTAAACAGAGGAGGAGGCGCCAGTGGCTTTAGTCCACACTGACAAGAGTGAGTGTAGGGAAGCACGGGTGTCAACCGCGTGCGACTCGCACCCCTGCCCCCACCCAGCAACTCCGTGACGGGCGGCGGTTGGGCCTCTCCAGTGCCGATCCTGGCCTCCTTGGGGCCCTAAGAAAAATTCTGCTAAGGTGCCCTCTACCTGACCCGTGATGCCATCATCCATAACTCTTCACCAATCCCCTTGGATAGCGACTCATTATACCGGCCCAACAGCATAATGTCATTATTATCTTGTATATTTTTGGTCCAATCACTGATAGGCACCACATCCCAGACATTTAAAAAATGGAAAAAAGGGGAAGAGAGAAGGAGATGGGATTTTCTAAACGGTGCTATATAGCAAAAAATTATTATTGTTAGCATGAGAAAGAAAATATTGTACGAGCCAGGAGGTACAAAAGTAAAAAATTGTTTATTAAATAGACATCAATGCAATAATTATTGACAGGAAACAAAAAAGTTCTATGAATACTATAAAATAAAAGGTAATCGGTCAGAGGTAAATAAAATCGGGTTTAAGCCAACAGTTGATTGTTGTATCCCAACAGTTTCGCTTGTGATAAGCTTCCTCAGGGGTAGATGGTAACAATCACGGCTTTTAGATTGATTAAACTACAAGAGTGTAGAAAAACATAATTGTTACTTTCATACATACACGGGATGTGGGTACAAAATATACATATACATATTACACATGATATTACTGGGCTGCAGAGGCTACATAAAATTAAAATTAAGCTCACCCTTTGACCACAGGAGACCATGGGCCGTCTCGTATTTCGCCACCAGGTGGAACACACGAATGTAAATAGACCGCTTCAACGACTCGATCGTATGGATGGAAGAAGGTCTGGTGCTTAACGAAAAAATGGGGATTACTAACGGTAGACAAAAGAGGAATAGGCAGATATTTGAAAAAGATATACTGTATTTAAACCAAAGAGAAAGCTTACTTACATGGAGACAGGGGTGTGCTGGGAATGGAGACGGTTAATGCGATGACACTGGGCATGGAACGAAAGTGTGCATGAGTAGCACAGCTAAGTCTAAGCATGATGGAAAAATGGAAAAAGAAAAAGAAAAAATAATGGGAAATGAAAGACGGAAACAAAATATATGCAGTAAACGGGAAATAGGTAATTTAAATGGGTTTCTAAAAGATTTTTGTTTGCAATAAGTATTATGGAAAGGACCAAAAGTCTCTATTCCATAGGCTTGCAAGGGAACATTCAAGATGGATAAATATTAGATACTGGGAAGACAGGGTGCCCAGTATAAAGTACTGAAAGAAATAGAGAGAGCATTTGTATCAACGTGAAGTCTTACCGTGAGATGGTGTGGACAGCTGCAACCAGTGTCATCTGCGCTGGGTTGTAAAGTAAGCAGCTATTTAAGGGAGATATTCCTCCGACGTAGCGAGCGTATGACGTGTAAGAGGCTGGCCGTTGAGGCAAGGAAGAGCCGGAGGGAAATGCTAACTAGAACTACATATCCCAGAGAGCAACGGGATAGTCACGTGTGGGCGTACATGACGCCCAGACGTGAGACTCGAGCGTGCTATGCAGAGAACTCCGCCTCTATGCAAATACTGAGACACGTATTGGGACTGGAATGAACAGAGGGGCGTATCAAAAGGATGAGTGATAAACAACCCGTAGACGAGACTTAGAAAAGCATTTAAGACAGATGTGACTAGGGCAGGCAAAACGCCGCCAGAGTTTTGAAGTTAGGCGGCCAGTGTGTGTGAGGGGGGGGGTTTTGTTGCTGAACCGGGCGTCGAAACAAGGACGGACCAGGCACACACAAGGGGAAGGGGGAGCATAGGAAGGAATCGGATGGTAGACCGAAATGCCTCCGATAATTTCCTAGTGCCTCTGCAGCCCAGAAAAGAATAGAGAATCAACAAAACAAAAAACATATCATGAAAAGTCAAAAAATTCTTAAATACAATACATGAACATTGCTTCACTAAGTAGGTTCAGACAATCATTGCAAAATATTAATTAACATCAACAATGTATCACAGGATCATACAAGAAAGCATACTTCCGGGTTAACAAGGGCACAGACCTTCTTCGATCCATACGATCGAGTCGTTGAAGCGGTCTATTTACATTTGTGTGTTCCAAAGTGGGGGGTTAGCCCCACCTGGTGGCGAAATACGAGACGGCCCATGGTCTCCTGTGGTCAAAGGGTGAGCTTAAAGTGGAGGTTCACCCTATTTATTCACTTAATATGTATTAAACAGCCTTCTATTCACAAGACAAAATCCGTGCATTTTTTTTTTTTTAGTGAAGGCTTACCCGTTTTCTCCATTCAATTCTGGCCTGTCAATCAAAGTACACCGCGGGGGAATGGGCGTGCCTATCCATTTTCCCCCCGACGGCGCTTTGTCTCCTGGGAATCTGTCTTTACACTGTGTGCTCAAATCCCGCGATATTTCGCGGGTCACGTGACTCGGGAACTGTGCAGTGTTGACGGCGCGGCTCGCCGTCAACACTGCACATGCGCGGGATAGAGCGGTGAATGCTGGGATGCCAGCATTCACCGTATCCCGGAAATGCCTAGAGCTAGGCTTTAGCGTGGGACAGTTAAGATGGAACCTGCCATCTACAGATTTTATAAAGTACAGTTTTGTTCCAAAAAAAAATGCTGGCGGCGAAAAGAGTGGTACGCACGGGCTCATATCAAGACCAGGTAAGAGCGGGACAGTAATTAAAAGAAAAAAAAAAAAAAACGGTCGAAATACCGCTTTAATTTTATGTAGCCTCTGCAGCCCAGTAATATCATGTGTAATATGTATATGTATATTTTGTACCCACATCCCGTGTATGTATGAAAGTAACAATTATGTTTTTCTACACTCTTGTAGTTTAATCAATCTAAAAGCCGTGATTGTTACCATCTACCCCTGAGGAAGCTTATCACAAGCGAAACTGTTGGGATACAACAATCAACTGTTGGCTTAAACCCGATTTTATTTACCTCTGACCGATTACCTTTTATTTTATAGTATTCATAGAACTTTTTTGTTTCCTGTCAATAATTATTGCATTGATGTCTATTTAATAAACAATTTTTTACTTTTGTACCTCCTGGCTCGTACAATATTTTCTTTCTCATGCTAACAATAATAATTTTTTGCTATATAGCACCATTTAGAAAATCCCATCTCCTTCTCTCTTCCCCTTTTTTCCAGTCATTATTATCTTGTTCATAAAAGGAAAAACCATGCATTTTAAAGCACATTGCCCATCATCGCAGCCTCACTGTGCCCGTAATTGCAGCCTCACCGTGCCCATAATCGCATGCCTAACCTTGCTATAATGGGCCCTCGGATCCCTCCTGTTTTGATTTGTATTGTGAATGTACTGTCTTCCCTGATGTAAAGCGCTGCGTAAACTGTTGGCGCTATATATATCCTGTATAATAATAATATAATAATAATAATTGCAGCCTAACCTTGCCATAATCGCATGCCTAACCTTGCCATAATCGCAGCCTCACTGTGCCATAATCGCAGCCTCACTGTGCCATAATCGCAGCCTCACTGTGCTTAATCGTAGCCTCACTGTACCTAATCGCAGCCTCACTGTGCCTTAATCGCACCCCCACCGTGCCCATAATTGCATGCCTAACCTTGCCATAATCGCAGCCTCACTGTGCCATAATCGCAGCCTCACTGTGCCATAATCGCAGCCTCACTGTGCCATAATCGCAGCCTCACTGCCATAATCATAGCCTCACTGCCATAATCACAGCCTCACTGTGCCTTAATCCCAGCCCCAACCGTGCCATAATCGCAGCCTCACCGTGCCCATAATTGCAGCCTCACCGTGCCCATAATTGCAGCCTCACCGTGCCCATAATCGCAGCCTCACTGTGCCATAATCGCAGCCTCACTGTGCCATAATCGCAGCCTCACTGTGCCATAATCGCAGCCTCACTGTGCTTAATCGTAGCCTCACTGTACCTAATCGCAGCCTCACTGTGCCTTAATCGCACCCCAACCGTGCCCATAATTGCATGCCTAACCTTGCCATAATCGCAGCCTCACTGTGCCATAATCGTAGGCTCACTGTGCCCATAATTGCAGCCTCACCGTGCCCATAATCGCAGCCTCACTGTGCCATAATTGCAGCTTCACTGTGCCCTAATCGCAGCCTCACTGTGCCATAATCGCAGCCTCACTGGCCCAGATTCAGAAAGCAATTACGCCTGTCTAACTGGTGTTAGACAGGAGTAATTTCAAATTTTGCGCGCCGTATCACTAGTTTGAATCCTCAAACCATGATACGGCGGCTTCGGGCTTCGATCCGAGAGGCTTACGTCTTCGTAAGCCTTCGGATCTACGCTGCGATATATTTGCGGCCGCTGGGAGGAGTTTGCGTCGTTTTCATGCGTCGGGATATGCAAATGTGTTTTTACGGCGATCCACGAAGATACGAGTGGTCTTCGCAATCGCTTTCGTCTATTTTTTTTACGTACTGTTAGACCAGCTTTTTGCTGGTCTAACGGTACGTAGCCCATGTTAAGTATGGCCGTCGTTCACGCGTCGATTTTTTTTTTTTTTACGTAACTCGTTCGGGACGAGGATCGTGCGTAAACGACGCTACTCAAACAACGAATGACGTAACGAGGTGTTTTCGCGCAATGCACGGCGGGAAATTTGCGAACGGAGCATGTGCAGTTCGATCGCCGCGGGAACGCGCCTATTTTAAATGATTCACGCCCCCTACTCGCGTAGATGGATTGCGACGGGAGAAATACACTACGCCGCCGTCGTTTACTGGACAAAATCTACCTGGATTCCACGTAGAGCCAGGTAAAATACGGCGGCGTAGTGTATTTGGGAAACGCTACGATAATCTAATTGTATCTGAATCTGGCCCACTGTGCCATAATCGCAGCCTCACTGTGCCATAATCGCAGCCACACCGTGTCATAATCGCAGCCTCACTGCCATAATCACAGCCTCACTGTGCCTTAATCGCAGCCCCACCGTGCCATAATCGCAGCCTCACAATCAACTGTTGGCTTAAACCCGATTTTATTTACCTCTGACCGATTACCTTTTATTTTATAGTATTCATAGAACTTTTTTGTTTCCTGTCAATAATTATTGTATTGATGTCTATTTAATAAACAATTTTTTACTTTTGTACCTCCTGGCTCGTACAATATTTTCTTTCTCATGCTAACAATAATATTTTTTTGCTATATAGCACCATTTAGAAAATCCCATCTCCTTCTCTCTTCCCCTTTTTTCCAGTCATTATTATCTTGTTCATAAAAGGAAAAACCATGCATTTTAAAGCACATTGCCCATCATCGCAGCCTCACTGTGCCCGTAATTGCAGCCTCACCGTGCCCATAATCGCATGCCTAACCTTGCTATAATGGGCCCTCGGATCCCTCCTGTTTTGATTTGTATTGTGAATGTACTGTCTTCCCTGATGTAAAGCGCTGCGTAAACTGTTGGCGCTATATATATCCTGTATAATAATAATATAATAATAATAATTGCAGCCTAACCTTGCCATAATCGCATGCCTAACCTTGCCATAATCGCATGCCTAACCTTGCCATAATCGCAGCCTCACTGTGCTTAATCGTAGCCTCACTGTACCTAATCGCAGCCTCACTGTGCCTTAATCGCACCCCCACCATGCCCATAATTGCATGCCTAACCTTGCCATAATCGCAGCCTCACTGTGCCATAATCGCAGCCTCACTGTGCCATAATCGCAGGCTCACTGTGCCATAATCGCAGCCTCACTGCCATAATCACAGCCTCACTGCCATAATCACAGCCTCACTGTGCCTTAATCCCAGCCCCAACCGTACCATAATCGCAGCCTCACCGTGCCCATAATTGCAGCCTCACCGTGCCCATAATCGCAGCCTCACTGTGCCATAATCGCAGCCTCACTGTGCCATAATCGCAACCTCACTGTGCCATAATCGCATGCCTAACCTTGCCATAATCGCATGCCTAACCTTGCCATAATCGCATGCCTAACCTTGCCATAATCACATGCCTAACCTTGCCATAATCGCAGCCTCACTGTGCCATAATCGCAGCCTCACTGTGCCATAATCGCAGCCTCACTGTGCTTAATCGCAGCCTCACTGTACCTAATCGCAGCCTCACTGTGCCTTAATCGCACCCCCACCGTGCCCATAATTGCATGCCTAACCTTGCCATAATCGCAGCCTCACTGTGCCATAATCACAGCCTCACTGTGCCATAATCGCAGGCTCACTGTGCCATAATCGCAGCCTCACTGCCATAATCACAGCCTCACTGTGCCTTAATCCCAGCCCCAACCGTGCCATAATCGCAGCCTCACCGTGCCCATAATTGCAGCCTCACCGTGCCCATAATTGCAGCCTCACCGTGCCCATAATCGCAGCCTCACCGTGCCCATAATCGCAGCCTCACTGTGCCATAATTGCAGCCTCACTGTGCCCTAATCGCAGCCTCACTGTGCCATAATCGCAGCCTCACTGTGTCTAATCGCAGCCTCACTGTGCCATAATCGCAGCCTCACTGTGCCATAATCGCAGCCACACCGTGTCATAATCGCAGCCTCACTGCCATAATCACAGCCTCACTGTGCCTTAATCGCAGCCCCACCGTGCCATAATCGCAGCCTCACCGTGCCCATAATTTCATGCCTAACCTTGCCATAATTGCAGCCTCACTGTGCCCATAATCGCAGCCTCACTGTGCCATAATTGCAGCCTCACTGTGCCATAATTGCAGCCTCACTGTGCCACAATTTCAGCCTCACTGTGCCATAATTTCAGCCTCACTGTGCCATAATTGCAGCCTCACTGTGCTATAATCGCAGCATCACCTTACCATAATTGCAGCTTCACTGTGCCCATAATTGCAGCGTCACCGTGCCCATAATTGCAGCCTCACCGTGCCCATAATTGCAGCCTCACCGTGCCCATAATTGCAGCATCACCTTACCATAATTGCAGCTTCACTGTGCCCATAATTGCAGCCTCACCGTGCCCATAATTGCAGCCTCACAGTGCCCATAATTGCAGCCTCACCGTACCCATAATCGCAGCCTCACCGTGCCCATAATTGCATGCCTAACTGTGCCATAATCGCAGCCTCACTGTGCCATAATTGCAGCCTCACTGTGCCATAATCGCAGCCACACTGTGTCATAATCGCAGCCTCACTGTGCCATAATCGCAGCATCACTGTGCCTAATCGCAGCCTCACTGTGCCATAATCGCAGCCACACCGTGTCATAATCGCAGCCTCACTGTGCCATAATCGCAGCCTCAAGCCCCATACACACTATCAGTTTTCCTGATGGTTTTCTCTTCAGATTTACCAAAACCATGTAGTGCAAGGGCCTGCCTGATTGCATACAAATTGAAACTCTTGAGGTTTGACCTCATATTAGATGGTTTTGGTAAACCTAAAGAGAAAACCATCAGGAAAACTGATAGTGTGTATGGGGCTTCACTGTGCCATAATCGCAGCCTCACTGTGCCATAATCGCAGCCACACCGTGCCTAATCGCAGCCTCACTGTGCCATAATCGCAGCCTCACTGTGCCAATAATTGCAGCTTCACTGTGCCATAATCGCAGCCTCACTGTGCCATAATCGCAGCATCACTGTGCCATAATCGCAGCCTCACCGTGCCCATAATTGCATGCCTAACTGTGCCATAATCGCAGCCTCACTGTGCCATAATTGCAGCCTCACTGTGCCATAATCGCAGCCACACTGTGTCATAATCGCAGCCTCACTGTGCCATAATCGCAGCATCACTGTGCCATAATCGCAGCCTCACTGTGCCATAATCGCAGCCACACCGTGTCATAATCGCAGCCTCACTGTGCCATAATCGCAGCCTCAAGCCCCATACACACTATCAGTTTTCCTGATGGTTTTCTCTTCAGATTTACCAAAACCATGTAGTGCAAGGGCCTGCCTGATTGCATACAAATTGAAACTCTTGAGGTTTGACCTCATATTAGATGGTTTTGGTAAACCTAAAGAGAAAACCATCAGGAAAACTGATAGTGTGTATGGGGCTTCACTGTGCCATAATCGCAGCCTCACTGTGCCATAATCGCAGCCACACCGTGTCATAATCGCAGCCTCACTGCCATAATCACAGCCTCACTGTGCCTTAATCGCAGCCCCACCGTGCTATAATCGCAGCCTCACCGTGCCCATAATTGCATGCCTAACCTTGCCATAATTGCAGCCTCACTGTGCCTAATCGCAGCCTCACTGTGCCATAATCGCAGCCTCACTGTGCCTTATCGCAGCCTCACTGTGCCTAATCGCAGCCTCACTGTGCCATAATCGCAGCCTCACTGTGCCAATAATTGCAGCTTCACTGTGCCATAATCGCAGCCTCACTGTGCCATAATCGCAGCCTCACTGTGCCTTAATCGCAGCCTCACTGTGCCATAATCGCAGCCTCACTGTGCCATAATCGCAGCCTCACTGTGCCTTAATCGCAGCCTCACTGTGCCTTAATCGCAGCCCCACCGTGCCATAATCGCAGCCTCACCGTGCCCATAATTGCATGCCTAACCTTGCCATAATTGCAGCCTCACTGTGCCTAATCGCAGCCTCACTGTGCCATAATCGCAGCCTCACTGTGCCTAATCGCAGCCTCACTGTGCCTAATCGCAGCCTCACTGTGCCATAATCGCAGCCTCACTGTGCCATAATCGCAGCCTCACCGTGCCCATAATTGCAGCCTCACCGTGCCCATAATCGCAGCCTCACCGTGCCCATAATCGCAGCCTCACCGTGCCCATAATCGCAGCCTCACCGTGCCCATAATGGCAGCCTCACTGTGCCATAATGGCAGCCTCACTGTGCCATAATCGCAGCATTACCTTACCATAATTGCAGCATCACCTTACCATAATCGCAGCCTCACTGTGCCCAGAATTGCAGCCTCACTGTGCACATAATTGCAGCCTCACTGTGCCCATAATTGCAGCCTCACTGTGCCATAATTGCAGCCTCACCGTGCCCATAATTGCAGCCTCACCGTGCCCATAATTGCAGCCTCACCGTGCCCATAATTGCAGCCTCACCGTGCCCATAATTGCAGCCTCACCGTGCCCATAATTTCAGCCTCACCGTGCCCATAATTGCAGCCTCCCCTTACCATAATCACAGCCTCATCAGTCAGTGCCTGGATATGACATACAGTCAGTGGACATGGACGTTACCATATTTCAGAGCGGGGGGGGGGGGTATCTGGGGATCCAACATAAGCCCCTTATATGCAGACCCCCAACCACTGTGCTAAGGTTGTGGGACCCCTGAGCAGTGACTTTGTAAGATGGGCTCCAGCATTGACAATATTTTCCGGTCTGCAGACATATATAGAGGCTCTCTATTTTCTGAGATAAGTACCGTCTGGAGCGCCTGTGATTTCCTGATGTAGTCCGGGATCTTTGTCCCACCCTTTGTGTTATTCCCTGGGTGAGAAAGTCCCGCCTCCTCCTAGACCAGCTTGTGTGATAGGCGCAGTGTTCTGTCTATCACACTAGGAGGCGGGCGGGACCTTTCACACACTGATGTGTGCACACCGCGTACACACCACAATGCTCCAGCAAAGCGCGGTGACGTACACCACGTCCGACGGCACTCTGTTCCATTGAAGCTCCGTCTCATAACTTGCTTCTGAGCATGCGCGGGTTTAAAAACGTCGTTTTGCCCACACACCATCACTTTTTATGACACAATTTTTGAAAAACGACATAAAAAATTCAAGCATGTTCGAATTTTTTTTTTGCTCCTGTTTTTAAAGACATAAAACAACTTTTTGCCCGCACACCATCATTTAAAACTTCGTTTTTTTTTCATCACAAAAAGTGATCGTGTGTACGCGGCATCAGTTCAGAGACACCCGCTGACTGAATCCCTCACACGGGCAGGTGTCGGGCCCCCAGACTTGGCGGAACTACAGGGCCCAGTTGGGACCCTAAAAATTCTGAAACTGGTACATTGAGAAATTGGTGTCAGTGGGAGGAGGAATAGTGTCCCATCATTGGTGTCAGTGGGAGGAATAGTGTCCCATCATTGGTGTCAGTGGGAGGAATAGTGTCCCATCATTGGTGTCAGTGGGAGGAATAGTGTCCCATCATTGGTGTCGGTGGGAGGAATAGTGTCCCATCATTGTTGTCGGTGGGAGGAATAGTGTCCCATCATTGGTGTCAGTGGGAGGAAAAGTGTCCCATTATTGGTGTCGTGGGATGAATAGTGCCCCATCATTGGTATCAGTGGGAGGAATAGTGTCCCATCATTGATATCAGTGGGGGGAATAGTGTCCCATCATTGGTATCAGTGAGAGGGATAGTGTCCCATCATTGGTGTCAGTGGGAGGAATAGTGTCCCATCATTGGTGTGTCAGTGGGAGGAATAGTGTCCCATCATTGGTGTCAGTGGGAGGAATAGTGTCCCATTGATGTGTCAGTGGGAGGAATAGTGTCCCATCATTGGTGTCGGTGGGAGGAATAGTGTCCCATCATTGTTGTCGGTGGGAGGAATAGTGTCCATCATTGGTGTCAGTGGGAGGGAAAAGTGTCCCATTATTGGTGTCGTGGGATGAATAGTGCCCCATCATTGGTATTAGTGGGAGGAATAGTGTCCCATCATTGATATCAGTAGGGGGAATAGTGTCCCATCATTGTTATCAGTGAGAGGGATAGTGTCCCATCATTGGTGTCAGTGGGAGGAATAGTGTCCCATCATTGGTGTCGGTGGGAGGAATAGTGTCCCATCATTGGTGTCGGTGGGAGGAATAGTGTCCCATCATTGGTGTCAGTGGGAGGAAAAGTGTCCCATCATTGGTGTCAGTGGGATGAATAGTGCCCCATCATTGGTATCAGTGGGAGGAATAGTGTCCCATCATTGATATCAGTGGGGGGGAATAGTGTCCCCATCATTGGTATCAGTGAGAGGGATAGTGTCCCATCATTGGTGTCAGTGGGAGGAATAGTGTCCCATCATTGGTGTCAGTGGGAGGAATAGTGTCCCATCATTGGTGTCGGTGGGAGGAATAGTGTCCCATCATTGTTGTCGGTGGGAGGACTAGTGTCCCATCATTGGTGTCAGTGGGAGGAAAAGTGTCCCATTATTGGTGTCGTGGGATGAATAGTGCCCCATCATTGATATCAGTGGGAGGAATAGTGTCCCATCATTGATATCAGTGGGGGGAATAGTGTCCCATCATTGGTGTCAGTGGAAGGAATAGTGTCCCATCATTGGTGTCGGTGGGAGGAATAGTGCCCCATCATTGGTGTCGGTGGGAGGAATAGTGTCCCATCATTGGTGTCAGTGGGAGGAAAAGTGTCCCATCATTGGTGTCAGTGGGAGGAATAGTGCCCCATCATTGGTATCAGTGGGAGGAATAGTGTCCCATCATTGGTGTCAGTGGGAGGAATAGTGTCTCATCATTGGTGTCAGTGGGAGGAATAGTGTCTCTTCATTGGTGTCAGTGGGGGAATAGTGTCCCATCATTGATGTCAGTGGGGGAATAGTGTCCCATCATTGGTGTCAGTGGGAGGAATAGTGTCCCATCATTGGTGTCAGTGGGGGAATAGTGTCCCATCATTGGTGTCAGTGGGAGGAATAGTGTCCCATCATTGTTGTCGGTGGGAGGAATAGTGTCCCATCATTGGTGTCAGTGGGAGGAAAAGTGTCCCATTATTGGTGTCGTGGGATGAATAGTGCCCCATCATTGGTATTAGTGGGAGGAATAGTGTCCCATCATTGATATCAGTAGGGGGAATAGTGTCCCATCATTGATATCAGTAGGGGGAATAGTGTCCCATCATTGTTATCAGTGAGAGGGATAGTGTCCCATCATTGGTGTCAGTGGGAGGAATAGTGTCCCATCATTGGTGTCGGTGGGAGGAATAGTGTCCCATCATTGGTGTCGGTGGGAGGAATAGTGTCCCATCATTGGTGTCAGTGGGAGGAAAAGTGTCCCATCATTGGTGTCAGTGGGATGAATAGTGCCCCATCATTGGTATCAGTGGGAGGAATAGTGTCCCATCATTGATATCAGTGGGGGGAATAGTGTCCCATCATTGGTATCAGTGAGAGGGATAGTGTCCCATCATTGGTGTCAGTGGGAGGAATAGTGTCCCATCATTGGTGTCAGTGGGAGGAATAGTGTCCCATCATTGGTGTCGGTGGGAGGAATAGTGTCCCATCATTGTTGTCGGTGGGAGGACTAGTGTCCCATCATTGGTGTCAGTGGGAGGAAAAGTGTCCCATTATTGGTGTCGTGGGATGAATAGTGCCCCATCATTGGTATCAGTGGGAGGAATAGTGTCCCATCATTGATATCAGTAGGGGGAATTGTCCCCATCATGATATCATTAGTGGGAATAGGTCCCATCATTGAATGAGAGTGGATCTTGTCCCATCATTGGTGTCAGTGGGAGGAATAGTGTCCCATCATTGGTGTCGGTGGGAGGAATAGTGTCCCATCATTGGTGTCGGTGGGAGGAATAGTGTCCCATCATTGGTGTCAGTGGGAGGAAAAGTGTCCCATCATTGGTGTCAGTGGGAGGAATAGTGCCCCATCATTGGTATCAGTGGGAGGAATAGTGTCCCATTGATATCATGGGGGGAATGGTCCATCATTGTCAGTGGGAGGAATAGTGTCTCATCATTGGTGTCAGTGGGAGGAATAGTGTCCCCATCATTGGTGTCAGTGTGAGGAAAATTGTCCCATCATTGGTGTCAGTGGGGGAATAGTGTCCCATCATTGATGTCAGTGGGGACTAGGTCCCATCATTGGTGTCATGGAGGAAAAGTGTCCCATCATTGGTGTCGTGGGAGTGGGCCCCATCAGGAATGGGAGGAAATGTCCCATCATTGATCAGGTGGGGGGAATAAGTGTCCCATCAGTGGTAGTCCTTGGGGGAATAGTGTCCCATCATTGGTGTCGGTGGGTGAATAGTGTCCCATCATTGGTGTCGGTGGGAGGAATAGTGTCCCCATTGGTGTCAGTGGGAGGAAAAGTGTCCCCATCATTGGTGTGGAGGAACAGCCCCATCATTGGTATCATGGGGAGTGTCCCATATTGGTGTCAGTGGAGGAATATGTTCCATCATTGGTGTCAGTGGGAGGAATAGTGTCTCATCATTGGTGTCAGTGGGGGAATAGTGTCCCATCATTGGTCCCATGTGGGGGGAAAGTGTCCCATCATTGGTGTCAGTGGGAGTGAATAGTGTCCCATCATTGGAGTGGGGGAATAGTGTCCCATTGGTGTCATGGGAGGAATGGTGCCCAAATCATTGGTGCAGTGGGGGGAATAGTGTCCCATCATTGGTGTCAGTGGGAATAGGTCCCATCATTGGTGTCATGGGGAGAAAAGTGTCCCATCATTGGTGTCAGTGGGAGGAATAGTCCCATCATTGGGAGTGGGAAAAGTGTCCCATCGGTTTGGTGTGTCATGGAAGGAATTGTCCCATCATTGTGTCAGTGGGAGGTCCCATCAATGGTGTCAGTGGGAGAAAATTTGTCCCATCATTGGTGTCAGTGGGAGGAATAGTGTCCCATCATTGGTATCAGTGGGGGGAATAGTGTCCCATCATTGGTGTCAGTGGGGGGAATAGTGTCCCATCATTGGTGTCAGTGGGAGGAATAGTGTCCCATCATTGGTGTCAGTGCGGGGAATAGTGTCCCATCGTTGGTGTCAGTGGGAGGAATAGTGTCCCATCATTGGTGTCAGTGGGAGGAAAAGTGTCCCATCATTGGTGTCAGTGGGAGGAATAGTGTCCCATCATTGTATCAGTGGGGGGAATAGTGTCCCATCATTGGTGTCAGTGGGAGGAATAGTGTCCCATCATTGGTGTCAGTGGGAGGAAAAGTGTCCCATCATTGGTGTCAGTGGGAGGAATAGTGTCCCATCATTGGTGTCAGTGGGGGGAATAGTGTCCCATCATTGGTGTCAGTGGGGGGAATAGTGTCTCATCATTGGTGTCAGTGGGAGGAATAGTGTCCCATCATTGGTGTCAGTGCGGGGAATAGTGTCCCATCATTGGCGTCAGTGGGAGGAATAGTGTCCCATCATTGGTGTCAGTGGGAGGAAAAGTGTCCCATCATTGGTGTCAGTGGGAGGAAAAGTGTCCCATCATTGGTGTCAGTGGGAGGAATAGTGTCCCATCATTGGTATCAGTGGGGGGAATAGTGTCCCATCATTGGTGTCAGTGGGAGGAATAGTGTCCCATCATTGGTGTCAGTGGGAGGAATAGTGTCCCATCATTGGTGTCGGTGGGAGGAATATTGTCCCATCATTCTCTTATATACCCCCTTTAGTAAATTTTGTAGTGTGGCTCCCTTAGACACCAATCAGCTTCTGTTTGTCAGTAAAAGTGACACTGACTTACCTTGTGTGAGGTGTACATCTTTTTCCATCTGAGCCCCTCCCCCCTCCCGTGTCCTTGGTGGGGAATTCAATGATCTGTAGCTGCGTTCTGCACATGGAAATATTCAGAATACAGAGAGTGGGCGGTAATACGAGGCAGTCACTGAACTGTGTAGCTGCAGGCACTGCGGAGCGATGCATGGTCACGTGTCTCAATAGCTCCTCCTCCACCCAGCACACACCTTGTGGTCACGTAGCGCCTCCTCCTCCCCGGCACACACCTTGTGGTAACACAACAGCTCCTCCTTCCCCGACACACACCTTGTGGTAACACAACAGCTCCTCCTTCCCCGACACACACCTTGTGGTCACGTAGCGGCTCCTCCTCCCCGGCATACACCTTGTGGTCACGTATCGGCTCCTCCTCCCCCGGCACACACCTTGTGGTCACACAGCGGCTCCTCCTCCCCCAGCACACACCTTGTGGTCACGCAGCGGCTCCTCCTCCCCCAGCACACACCTTGTGGTCTTGTAGCGGCTCCTCCTCCCCCGGCACACACCTTGTGGTCACGTAGTGGCTCCTCCTCCCCGGCATACACCTTGTGGTCACGTAGCGGCTCCTCCTCCCCCGACACACACGTTGTGGTCACGCAGCGGCTCCTCCTCCCCGGCACACACCTTGTGGTCACGCAGCGGCTCCTTCTCCCCGGCACACACCTTGTGGTCACGCAGCGGCTCCTCCTCCCCCGGCACACACCTTGTGGTCACGTAGCGGCTCCTCCTCCCCCCAGCATACACCTTGTGGTCACGCAGCGGCTCCTCCTCCTCCGGCACACACCTTGTGGTCACGCAGCGGCTACTCCTCACCGGCACACACCTTGTGGTCATGTAGTGGCTCCTCCTCCCCCCAGCACATACCTTGTGGTCACGCAGCAGCTGCTCCTCCCCCGACACACACCTTGTGGTCACGCAGTGGCTCCTCCTCCCCAGCACACACCTTGTGGTCACGCAGCGGCTCCTCCTCCCCCAGCACACACCTTGTGGTCACGTAGCGGCTCCTCCTCCCCCGGAACACACCTTGAGGTCACGTAGCGGCTCCTCCTCCCCGGCATACACCTTGTGGTAACACAACAGCTCCTCCTTCCCTGACACACACCTTGTGGTAACACAACAGATCCTCCTTCCCCGACACACTCCTTGTGGTCACGTAGCGGCTCCTCCTCCCCCGGCACACACCTTGAGGTCACGTAGCGGCTCCTCCTCCCCGGCATACACCTTGTGGTCACGTATCGGCTCCTCCTCCCCCGGCACACACCTTGTGGTCACACAGCGGCTCCTCCTCCCCCAGCACACACCTTGTGGTCACGCAGCGGCTCCTCCTCCCCCAGCACACACCTTGTGGTCACGTAGCGGCTCCTCCTCCCCCGGCACACACCTTGAGGTCACGTAGCGGCTCCTCCTCCCCGGCATACACCTTGTGGTCACGTAGCGGCTCCTCCTCCCCCGACACACACCTTGTGGTCACGCAGCGGCTCCTCCTCCCCGGCACACACCTTGTGGTCACGCAGCGGCTCCTTCTCCCCGGCACACACCTTGTGGTCACGCAGCGGCTCCTCCTCCCCCGGCACACACCTTGTGGTCACGTAGCGGCTCCTCCTCCCCCCAGCATACACCTTGTGGTCACGCATCGGCTCCTCCTCCTCCGGCACACACCTTGTGGTCACGCAGCGGCTACTCCTCACCGGCACACACCTTGTGGTCACGTAGTGGCTCCTCCTCCCCCCAGCACACACCTTGTGGTCACGCAGCAGCTGCTCCTCCCCCGACACACACCTTGTGGTCACGCAGCGGCTCCTCCTCCCCCAGCACACACCTTGTGGTCACGCAGCGGCTCCTCCTCCCCCAGCACACACCTTGTGGTCACGTAGCGGCTCCTCCTCCCCGGCACACACCTTGAGGTCACGTAGCGGCTCCTCCTCCCCGGCATACACCTTGTGGTCAATTAGCGGCTCCTTCTCCCCCGACACACACCTTGTGGTCACGCAGCGGCTCCTCCTCCCCCAGCACACACCTTGTGGTCACGCAGCGGCTCCTCCTCCCCCAGCACACACCTTGTGGTCACGTAGCGGCTCCTCCTCCCCGGCACACACCTTGAGGTCACGTAGCGGCTCCTCCTCCCCGGCACACACCTTGAGGTCACGTAGCGGCTCCTCCTCCCCGGCATACACCTTGTGGTCAATTAGCGGCTCCTTCTCCCCCGACACACACCTTGTGGTCACGCAGCGGCTCCTCCTCCCCGGCACACACCTTGTGGTCACGCAGCGGCTCCTTCTCCCCGGCACACACCTTGTGGTCACGCAGCGGCTCCTCCTCCCCCGACACACACCTTGTGGTCACGTAGCGGCTCCTCCTCCCCCCAGCATACACCTTGTGGTCACGCAGCAGCTCCTCCTCCTCCGGCACACACCTTGTGGTCACGCAGCGGCTACTCCTCACCGGCACACACCTTGTGGTCATGTAGTGGCTCCTCTTCCCCCCAGCACACACCTTGTGGTAACGCAGCAGCTGCTCCTCCCCCGGCACACACCTTGTGGAAACGCAGTGGCTCCTCCTCCCCGGCACACACCTTGTGGTCACGCAGCGGCTCCTCCTCCCCCGGCACACACCTTGTGGTCACGCAGCGACTCCTCCAACCCGGCACACACCTTGTGGTCACGCAGTGGCTCCTCCTCCCCCGGCACACACCTTGTGGTCACACAGTGGCTTCTCCCCCGGCACACCTTGTGGTCACGCAGCGGCTCCTCCTCCCCCGGCACGCACCTTGTGGTCACGCAGCGGCTCCTCCTCCTCTGACACACACCTTGTGGTCACGCAGCAGCTCCTCCTCCCCGACACACACCTTGTGGTCACGCAGCGGCTCCTCCTCCCCGGCACACACCTTGTGGTGACGCAGCGGCTCCTCCTTCCCGGCACACACCTTGTGGTCATGCATCGGCTCCTCCTCCCCCGGCACACACCTTGTGGAAACGCAGCGGCTCCTCCTCCCCGGCACACACCTTGTGGTCACGCAGCAGCTCCTCCTCCCCGGCACACACCTTGTGGTCACACAGCGGCTCCTCCTCCCTGGCACACACCTTGTGGTCACGCAGCGACTCCCCCTCCCCGGCACACACCTTGTGGTCACGCAGTGGCTCCTCCTCCTCCGGCACACACCTTGTGGTCACGCAGTGGCTTCTCCCCCGGCATACACCTTGTGGTCACGCAGCGGCTCCTCCCCCCGGCACACACCTTGTGGTAACACAACAGCTCCTCCTTCCCCGACATACACCTTGTGGTCACGTAGCGCCTCCTCCTCCCCGGCACACACCTTGTGGTAACACAACAGCTCCTCCTTCCCCGACACACACCTTGTGGTAACACAACAGCTCCTCCTTCCCCGACACACACCTTGTGGTCACGTAACGGCTCCTCCTCCCCCGGCACACACCTTGAGGTCACGTAGCAGCTCCTCCTCCCCGGCATACACCTTGTGGTCATATATCGGCTCCTCCTCCCCCGGCACACACCTTGTGGTCACACAGCGGCTCCTCCTCCCCCAGCACACACCTTGTGGTCACGCAGCGGCTCCTCCTCCCCCAGCACACACCTTGTGGTCACGTAGCGGCTCCTCCTCCCCCGGCACACACCTTGAGGTTACGTAGCGGATCCTCCTCCCCGGCATACACCTTGTGGTCACGTAGCAGCTCCTCCTCCCCGACACACACCTTGTGGTCACGCAGCGGCTCCTCCTCCCCCGGCACACACCTTGTGGTCACGTAGCGGCTCCTCCTCCCCCAGCATATACCTTGTGGTCACGCAGCGGCTCCTCCTCCTCCGGCACACACCTTGTGGTCACGCAGCGGCTACTCCTCACCGGCACACACCTTGTGGTCATGTAGTGGCTCCTCCTCCCCCCAGCACACACCTTGTGGTCACGCAGCAGCTGCTCCTCCCCCGGCACACACCTTGTGGAAAAAAAAATCCAAAAAAAAACGCAGTGGCTCCTCCTCCCCGGCACACACCTTGTGGTCACGCAGCGGCTCCTCCTCCCCCGAACACACCTTGTGGTCACGCAGCGACTCCTCCTCCCCCGGCACACACCTTGTGGTCACGCAGCGACTCCTCCTCCCCGGCACACACCTTGTGGTCACGCAGTGGCTCCTCCTCCCCCGGCACACACCTTGTGGTCACGCAGTGGCTTCTCCCCCGGCACACCTTGTGGTCACGCAGCGGCTCCTCCTCCCCCGGCACGCACCTTGTGGTCACGCAGCGGCTCCTCCTCCTCCGACACACACCTTGTGGTCACGCAGCGGCTCCTCCTCCCCGACACACACCTTGTGGTCACGCAGCGACTCCCCCTCCCCGGCACACACCTTGTGGTCACGCAGTGGCTCCTCCTCCTCCGGCATCACACCTTGTGGTCACGCAGTGGCTTCTCCCCCGGCATACACCTTGTGGTCACGCAGCGGCTCCTCCCCCCGGCACACACCTTGTGGTAACACAACAGCTCCTCCTTCCCCGACACACACCTTGTGGTCACGTAGCGCCTCCTCCTCCCCGGCACACACCTTGTGGTAACACAACAGCTCCTCCTTCCCCGACACACACCTTGTGGTAACACAACAGCTCCTCCTTCCCCGACACACACCTTGTGGTCACGTAACGGCTCCTCCTCCCCCGGCACACACCTTGAGGTCACGTAGCAGCTCCTCCTCCCCGGCATACACCTTGTGGTCACATATCGGCTCCTCCTCCCCCGGCACACACCTTGTGGTCACACAGCGGCTCCTCCTCCCCCAGCACACACCTTGTGGTCACGCAGCGGCTCCTCCTCCCCCAGCACACACCTTGTGGTCACGTAGCGGCTCCTCCTCCCCCGGCACACACCTTGAGGTTACGTAGCGGCTCCTCCTCCCCGGCATACACCTTGTGGTCACGTAGCAGCTCCTCCTCCCCGACACACACCTTGTGGTCACGCAGCGGCTCCTCCTCCCCCGGCACACACCTTGTGGTCACGTAGCGGCTCCTCCTCCCCCAGCATATACCTTGTGGTCACGCAGCGGCTCCTCCTCCTCCGGCACACACCTTGTGGTCACGCAGCGGCTACTCCTCACCGGCACACACCTTGTGGTCATGTAGTGGCTCCTCCTCCCCCCAGCACACACCTTGTGGTCACGCAGCAGCTGCTCCTCCCCCGGCACACTCCTTGTGGAAACGCAGTGGCTCCTCCTCCCCGGCACACACCTTGTGGTCACGCAGCGGCTCCTCCTCCCCCGGCACACACCTTGTGGTCACGCAGCGACTCCTCCTCCCCCCCGGCACACACACACCTTGTGGTCACGCAGCAGCGACTCCTCCTCTCCCCGGCACACACCTTGTGGTCACGCAGTGGCTCCTCCTCCCCCGGCACACACCTTGTGGTCACGCAGTGGCTTCTCCCCCGGCACACACACCTTGTGGTCACGCGCAGCGGCTCCTCCTCCCCCCCGGCACGCACCTTGTGGTCACGCAGCGGCTCCTCCTCCTCCTCCGACACACACCTTGTGGTCACGCAGCGGCTCCTCCTCCCCGACACACACCTTGTGGTCACGCAGCGACTCCCCCTCCCCGGCACACACCTTGTGGTCATGCAGTGGCTCCTCCTCCTCCGGCACACACCTTGTGGTCACGCAGTGGCTTCTCCCCCGGCATACACCTTGTGATGTCCTGTGTGTTGTGAGAGACACAAGACTCTGGTCTGGAGCAATGGATGTTTATTCAGTACAGGCTGTACACTGCAACATGCATCTCAGGACATTACATCTTATCTGCTTCCTACATGAGCACACTCTAAGATGGCCACCGTACCCCTTGACCCTTGTCATCACTGCTGGGTGGAGCCAGCCTTAAAGTGCCAGTACATGTGGAACCCTTCAGGTATAACACACCTTGTGGTCACGCAGCGGCTCCTCCCCCCGGCACACACCTTGTGGTCACGCAGTGGCTCCTCCTACCCCGGCACACACCTTGTGGTCACGCAGTGGCTCCTCCTCCCCTGGCACACACCTTGTGGTCACGCAATGGCTCCTCCTCCCCTCGCACACACACATTGTGGTCACGCAGCGGCTCCTCCTCCCCGGTACACACCTTGTGGTCACGCAGTGGCTTCTCCCCCGGCATAAATCTTGTGGTCACGCAGCGGCTCCTCCCCCCGGCACACACTTTGTGGTCATGCACTGGCTCCTCCTCCACTGGCACACACCTTGTGGTCACGCAGTGGCTCCTCCCCCAGAACACACCTTGTGGTCACGCAGTGGCTCCTTCCCCAGACACACACCTTGTGGTCACGAAGTGGCTTCTCCCCGGCATACACCTTGTGGTCACGCACCGGATCCTCCCCCGACACACACCTTGTGGTCACGCAGCGGCTCCTCCTCCCCGGCACACACCTTGTGGTCACGCACCGGCTCCTCCTCCCCGGCACACACCTTGTGGTCACGCAGCGACTCCTCCTCCCCGGCACACACCTTGTGGTCACGCAGTGGCTCCTTCTCCTCCGGCACACACCTTGTGGTCACGCAGTGGCTTCTCCCCCGGCACACACCTTGTGGTCACGCAGCGGCTCCTCCTCCCCGGCACACCTTGTGGTCACGCAGCGGCTCCTCCTCCCCCAGCACGCACCTTGTGGTCACGCAGCGGCTTTTCCCTTGGCAAACACCTTGTGGTCACGCAGCGGCTCCTCTCCCCGGCACACACCTTGTGGTCACGCAGTGGCTCCTCCTACCCCGGCATACACCTTGTGGTCACGCAGCGGCTCCTCCTCTCCGGCACACACCTTGTGGTCACGCAGCGACTCCTCCTCCCCGGCACACACCTTGTGGTCACGCAGTGGCTCCTTCTCCTCCGGCACACACCTTGTGGTCACGCAGTGGCTTCTCCCCCGGCACACACCTTGTGGTCACGCAGCGGCTCCTCCTCCCCGGCACACCTTGTGGTCACGCAGTGGCTCCTCCTCCCCCGGCACGCACCTTGTGGTCACGCAGCGGCTTTTCCCTCGGCAAACACCTTGTGGTCACGCAGCGGCTCCTTCTCCTCCGGCACACACCTTGTGGTCACGCAGCGGCTCCTCTACCCCGGCACACACCTTGTGGTCACGCAGCGGCTCCTCCTACCCCGGCACACCACCTTGTGGTCACGCAGTGGCTTGTGGTCACGCAGCGGCTCCTCCTCTCCGGCACACACCTTGTGGTCACGCAGTGGCTTCTCCCCCGGCATACACCTTGTTGTCACACAGCGGCTCCTCCCCCCCGCACACACTTTGTGGTCATGCAGTGGCTCCTCCTCCACTGGCACACACCTTGTGGTCACGCAGTGGCTCCTCCTCCCCCGGCACACATCTTGTGGTCACGCAGCGGCTCCTCCCCCGGCATACACCTTGTGGTCACGCAGTGGCTTCTCCCCCGGCATACACCTTGTGGTCACGCAGCGGCTCCTCCCCCGGCACACACCTTGTGGTCACGCAGCGGCTCCTCCTCCCTGGCACACACCTTGTGGTCACGCAGCGGCTCCTCCTCCCCCGGCACACACCTTTGTTGGGAATTATCTCTTCTATAGGACCAGCCAGGTAGATTTCAGGGTTCAATGAAGAAAGAAGTCCTCAGCTCTCAGGCCTGGGACTTCATATAAAGACACAGGAAACAGCAAGGTGTAGTTATATGAAATCTGCTTTACTGAATCTACATCGGCCGTATTTATAAGGCAAAAAGAGCTGACTTTACAATGTGACGTATGGATTAACATAAATACATTAAGTAAACCATTTATGAATTTAGTGTTACCTAATGTCATTCAACATATAGATGTGAGCTCAAAGAACCTTTGTTTTATGAGCTTATACAACCATTGTAATAGTACGTTATCTTAAGTCAATGTGAGCCGATACAAAGTCCATACATGACATACATATCTTAAACTGGGTGACAGGTTTCTGCATCTCTGCAAAAAATGAAACACCGTGTAAGCTGTATTTAAACAAAATGACATGGCATATATAAGCCTAAGATGTAGGTGGGCATACTATATTTAATATTAAACCTAAGATGGAGGTGGGCGTGCTATATTCATTACAATCCCCCTCTTTGAGACAATATATGTCTCACAGTTATATAATATTTCTTCTATCATTATACATACTTAGATAAATCCTATTCGCAGCAGCAGGATCAGGGGTTCGGGATGCCTTGGCAATTATGCTCTTTCACAATGCTTAAGGGGGTATCTGGGATGTATACTGGCCTCTAGTAGGTGTCTTCCCTTATCATCCCCCAACACACCCATTATAGGGATCAGTGATGCAAGGTAACACCATCCCTGAGGGTCCATGGGAATCCATGGATGACATGTTTTCCCACAACAGATATAAATACTATTTCCTAAAGCTAGGGGTTGTTTGTTAAATATTGTCATCATTTCATCAGAAAGACTGGAAAAGGTTAAACTTGACAATAATTTTCCTACTGTGGAAGTGGAACTAGAGTTAAGAAAGTCCATTAGAGTGGTGTTTAGGGCAGGCTCTGAAGTGTGAAAGAAAGGGCTTTCAATTGAAGTCATTGAAAAGTTAATTTTAGCTTGTTGGCAAACTTCAGCTCCCCTTGTGGAGTTCCCCAACCTAAAACACCAGTCTGGGAAATAACTTCTTTATAGATCAACATTATCAGTACCCTATTGCGGGGTCACTACCCTATCTTCTCTACTTAGTATGACACCAAAGGGTCCACAGTACTACTTCACATCTATGTGGAGCAAAGTTCTTCTTAGGGTGTATGTGGATACATATCTTTACTCATTCATATCACCCATCTTGGCATCATACGAATCTACTAATCTGACAATCTGATAACACTCTATCTCTTCCCTGGGGTCATCTTCCTCAGTTCTAATTGCCACTCTAGTAATAATTGTATTTTAACAATAATAGAGCATTTGTGATATTTAAAGGTACAGTCATATCCAACATTTTTCATATCCTGATTTCTGTGCATAGGCATATTTAAACTTCAATAATAACATTTTATCTGTAAAACTTTCTGAGTTTTCATTTCTCTTGTGCCTGTCATGTGTATTACTCATATTATTCTGTTGTAGAGTGTTAGAGGCTCCACAAATACTTTTTATGTGTCCCAAATCTTCAGGATGATAAATACAGTTAGTTGTCAGCCAAATTGGCAGGAACACGATCAGGGCAGTCAAGAATAAGAGGCACAAAGCCTTCCCAGAAGTCTGTGGTGAAATAAGCGACGTCATCTTCTTCAGAGACTTTTTTCCACCTGCTTCACTCGCTGTTCGAGGATTTGTATCACTTTCTTCACCTCCTTTATCCTTGGCTTGCTTCTTAGGTGTTTGGTTCACCTTCTTCACACGACTGGCATGGATCCAGGCCTGTTGTCCCTCTACCAGAATAGCTGTTCGGGTAACCGCGATCACTGTAGTTGGAGGTCCAAATGGATACTCTTCCTTCTTGGTACGCTTCAGTTGCTGGACCACTACGACATCTCCGACCCGAAAGGGATGAGTTGGTTTCTGTGAAGAAGATGGAGAGGTGCGAGCAACATTTCTTTCAACTTGATCTAAAGTTTCAATAAGTCTTTTTACATATTCCTCCTGAATAAGATCTAGGTCCCCTCTTTCTAACATAAGTGGCTGTCTGGCCCATGGGGTGGGGAATGGTCTACCCATTAAGACTTCAAAAGGAGAGTTTCCTGTCTTTTTAGAGGGTGTCATTCTTACCTCGGCTAGTATAGCTGGTAGGACCTTCTTCCAATTTGCATACGTGCCTCCAGTGGCCTTCCTGATCTTATCTTTAAGCGTTCTATTCTCTCTACCTGAACTCTGGGGGTGGTAAGGAATATGAAACTTCCATTCTATTTTTAGTGTTTTTACTATCTCTTGACAAACTTTGGCCACAAATGCAGGGCCATTGTCTGAGTTGATCTGAAATGGGCATCCCCATCTGGGAATGATTTCCTGTGTGAGAATTTTTAATACTGTTTGTGCATCTTCCTTTGTTGTTACAAACACTTCTATCCATCTTGAGAACATGTCCACTATTACTAGCAAATATTCCTGTCTTTTACCTAGTTTGGGCATGTGTGTAAAATCAATTTGTAAATGAGTGAATGGTGTAGATGGATATATCAGATGTTCATGTTTTGCCTTGTGAGGGTTCCTGGGATTATTCCGAATGCATGTGATGCATCTGGAAACATATGCTTTAACGAGAGAGGGAAGACCTGGAATGTAAAAATCCTTATCCAAAAGTTCACATGTGACTTTCCAAC
This sequence comes from Rana kukunoris, assembly GCA_029574335.1. Taxonomy (NCBI): domain Eukaryota; kingdom Metazoa; phylum Chordata; class Amphibia; order Anura; family Ranidae; genus Rana; species Rana kukunoris. The sequence continues at coordinate 52,377 of JAJQKJ010001592.1, read as the reverse complement.
CTCTGTGACCTATGCCATGGTATTGTGAAATAAAAATGGGTGCGCTGGCTACAGGGATACATGGTCTCCCCTCTTGGCAGACAAGGCCAGTTTCTGGGCTTGTCTGCACACCTATTTTGTTCCATTGCTGGATGTCTTGGTCTGTGGCGTATGCTTGGAGGTCATGCAATGTTTGATCTAGGAGTGGGATTTCAGGTGAGAGCAATGGCATTTGGATGTCTGCTGGCTGTGTGGATGCTGCTTCTCTTGCTGCTTTGTCAGCTAAGGCATTGCCTCTGGCTATGTCATCTTGTTGCACTGTATGTGCCCTACAGTGTAGTGTGGTTGCATGTCCTAGAGTAAATGATGTAGCCATTTCCACCACCATCACACAGGATACCAGAGCTGCTCTGAGACACGCCAGCATGCCCTGTACTGGCATAGGCACAACCCTTGGGGGAAAAACAATAGGGTGCAGTTTGCCTCCCATGTTTTTGCGCCAAGACTCCTGTCATGGTTGTACAGTTGTCCCTAGCAAATAGGTGTAACCCTTTGCTATACTCAGAGGTCAAGACCAGGAGCTGCTATCATAGTTATTAGGTATACAAAAGCATTAAACATGTCATACAATCTAGCATGTCAGTACCTGTGGTTTGTCTCAAAATGTTATCATAGTACAGTCAGGTATCCATTGGCAGCAGTCATGCCAATCATGACAAGAAAGGACATCATATCCTTCTTGGTCTGTGGGGGGGCTAGACCCACGGAGAGCCGCAGCTCATGACTGACTTTCCTTTCACCTTTTGTGAGTACAAAACCAAGGTATACAACAGTTTCCTGACACCATTGAAGTTTCTTTTTGGAAACTTTGTGACCATTGTCTGCTAACCAATGTAACAGATCTAAACCATCATTTTTACATGCTACCTGGCTTGTGTTACATATTAATCAACATATTGGAGTAGGACAGAACAATGGCAGGGAGTCCAGGACCGCAATGTGGCCTGGAGCACAACTGAGTAGACTACAAGGGAGTCCACATAACCCTAGGGCATTCTACACCATGTCATCTGGCAAAAATGTTTTAAAAAAAAAAAACAGAAAGCAAGGATTGGCTGTGTCTCCTTATCCACAAGGATGCTAAAAATATATATTTGTTAAATCAATCACAGAAAAATACTCTGCATCGGGTGGTATGGAGATAATAGAATGATTGGCACATCAGTCACTATAGGTGCACACCAGGTTATTTACAGCTTGAAGGTCTTAAACAAATCTATAACTGCCACCCTGCCTGATAATGGGCACTCACAGCTTTCTCTCGTATTACATCAAAACATCCTGCTGCTTCTTTCTGTATTAAAACTTCCTGAAATTGGTCAATCGTCTCTGTGGTCCAATCAGATATCATCTGTTTGACCATCAAGGCGAACTGGGGTTTTAGATTATTCATATAAGTTTGAATAAACAAAGCTCCCACATCAGTAGCTGTAGCTAATCCAGCTTCTGTTGTCCAATTTTCATGAAATCTTTTCCAGAACTCAACTACATTCTCTTCTGTGTGTAATTTCTACCCTTACATGCCTTTTTTAAGTAAGTTAAAGTACCTCCTGCAGAGGTGGTGGGTTTGGGGCAATGTTTCATTATCCTATCTATGTTTCTGGTCATAATCTTTCTTACTTAAACCTTTGGTGGGATTTTTCTGTTTCACATTTTCCCTCTGGAACCAATATGGGGCATACTGTAACCAATTCTTTGCTCCCTTTTCCATATAATCCATATCCCATTTAGGGTCCCTGGGGTACCAAGGGAAAGCTCTCTTATCTCCTAAACACAATCCTTTGACCATATCTATGTGGAATTCTGTATTACTACCATTTTGAGGGAACGGGTCTACACTGTGTAAGGCTGTGGTCCATTGCGCTAAATTTGAAACCCATGGGTCTATAAGTTCATAATTAGTACCACAAATTCTAGCTACAAAATCCTTACACATTTCTCCTGGGTTGGGTGAAAGGGGAGGACATTCTTTACCTTGTTTCTGACCCATATTGATAGTGGGAGAAGACTGACTTACCACACAGTCTTCTGATCCACACAACAAATTATTCTTATACTTCTATGCGACAGAAAGAAAAAGCAAAAGATTGTGAGCTTGTTTGGATCTCCTTCCTCATTAACCCCTTAATTTTCCTTCCCAAAAGGAATGTCTATGCAGTACTGCTTATCTTTTGTGGGTTTACCAAAAACCCTGGGTTTACCAAAAACCCTTCTATGTGGGGTTACCAAAACCCTCCTATGGGTTTACCAAAAACCCTTCTATGTGGGGTTACCAAAACCCTCCTATTAACCTCCTGGCGTGGTCCTTATCCCCTACTAATTTTATGGTTCTAAAAAGCTTCAATCAGAGCTGAGGCAAGAAAACATTCAGTCAATAAAGACAAAAAAACTTTTTCCTACCTCAGTTAATTGCAGCTTTTATCCCCGGACGAAGCTCCAATTTTCTGTTGGGAATTATCTCTTCTATAGGACCAGCCAGGTAGATTTCAGGGTTCAATGAAGAAAGAAGTCCTCAGCTCTCAGGCCTGGGACTTCATATAAAGACACAGGAAACAGCAAGGTGTAGTTATATGAAATCTGCTTTACTGAATCTACATCGGCCGTATTTATAAGGCAAAAAGAGCTGACTTTACAATGTGATGTATGGATTAACATAAATACATTAAGTAAACCATTTATGAATTTAGTGTTACCTAATGTCATTCAACATATAGATGTGAGCTCAAAGAACCTTTGTTTTATGAGCTTATACAACCATTGTAATAGTACGTTATCTTAAGTCAATGTGAGCCGATACAAAGTCCATACATGACATACATATCTTAAACTGGGTGACAGGTTTCTGCATCTCTGCAAAAAATGAAACACCGTGTAAGCTGTATTAAAACAAAATGACATGGCATATATAAGCCTAAGATGTAGGTGGGCATACTATATTTAATATTAAACCTAAGATGGAGGTGGGCGTGCTATATTCATTACAACCTTGTGGTCACGCAATGGCTCCTCCTCCCCGGCACACACCTTGTGGTCACGCAGTGGCTTCTCCCCCGGCATACACCTTGTGGTCACGCAGTGGCTTCTCCCCTGGCATACACCTTGTGGTCACGCAGTGGCTTCTCCCCCGGCATACACCTTGTGGTCACGCAATGGCTCCTCCTCCCCGGAACAGACCCTGTGGTCACGCAGCGGCTCCTCCTCCCCGACACACAACTTGTGGTCACGCAACGGCTCCTCCCCCCGACACACACCTTGTGGTCACGCAGCGGCTCCTCCTCCCCGACACACACCTTGTGGTCACGCAGCGGCTCCTCCCCCCGGCACACACCTTGTGGTCACGCAGCGGCTCCTCCTCCCCCAGCACACACCTTGTGGTCACGCAGCGGCTCCTCCTCCCCCGGCACACACCTTGTGGTCACGCAATGGCTCCTCCTCCCCGGAACAGACACTGTGGTCACGCAGCGGCTCCTCCTCCCCGACACACACCTTGTAGTCATGCAGCGGCTCCTCCCCCCGGCACACACCTTGTGGTCACGCAGCGGCTCCTCCTCCCCGACACACACCTTGTGGTCACGCAGCGGCTCCTCCCCCGGCACACACCTTGTGGTCACGCAGCGGCTCCTCCTCCCCCGGCACACACCTTGAGGTCACGCAGCGGCTCCTCCTCCCCGGCACACACCTTGTGGTCACCCAGTGGCTCCTCCTCCCCCGGCACACACCTTGTGGTCACGCAATGGCTCCTCCTCCCCGGAACACACCTTGTGGTCACGCAGTGGCTCCTCCTCCCCTACACACACCTTGTGGTCACGCAGTGGCTCCTCCTCCTTCGGCACACACCTTGTGGTCACGCAGTGGCTCCTCCTCCTCCGGCACACACCTTGTGGTCACGCAGCGGCTCCTCCTCCCCCGACACACACCCTGTGGACACGCAGCCGCTCCTCCTCCTCGGCACACACCTTGTGGTCACACAACAGGTCACTCCACTGATAACTTTAAGGGATGAATGAGCAGGGAGTGGGGTAGGAGCGGTGTGGGCAGTTTTAACCCCTTTCTCTGCTGCTAGTGGGGGTTAAAACCGTCACGCTAGCGGCCGAAATGCAGCGCAAATCCGCCCCATAGCGTTGGAAGTAAAAATAGTGGCATTTTACAGCCGATGCTATGGGCGGCTTAGTGTAAAAGGGGTCTTATATATGTACACTATGTGGAATTTCTCAACCTTTTAACTCAGGGGGGGCGTGGCTTGCGCGCGATCGTGATGGACGCCTAAGCAGACAGCTCTGACTGGAATCCGGGGAATTATCGGCAAAAAGATCGTTATATCGATCGTGTGGACGTCTAAATTGTATACCCTAGACGGGGGGACGACACCCGATGCAGTCCCGCAAAAGGAATAAAGAAAATCGCCATCTACAGCTTACTGACAGATCTAACATGTCAACCTCAGCAGAAGTCCAGTTACAAGATGGCGCCCGCAGCTCTGAGGTAAAACAAACCTCCTCATACACTGATCTCCCAGATGAGATTCTAGATCCGTGGGAATCTGAACCTCACATATTAAAAGCGGGGATCTCTTCTCCTCACAGTCCATCCTCCCGAAGCCCGGCTAAAACTAAAATGCGATATGATTATTCTGACCAGGCCCCAGTCAATAGCACGACGTCACTATGCCCTGATCTAGTGGGCCTCAAAATGGCTTCTCCCATTGCCAACTATACCACTTCAGGCCAACCGGTCATTGATACGACCATGAAGGATATGCTTTTATCTCTCCAATCTTCTCTCATGGTAAATATTTCAGCTATGTTTAATAACTTCAGTGTTGAGATGAAAGGCTTTGGAGAGAGAATTCATCATGTGGAAAACAAAATGGAGGAACAGGCTCATACAGTAAATGACTTGGTGGGTGCATGTAAAGAGCGTATGGAAGATGCGGATTGGATGCGCGCAAAAATCGCGGATTTGGAGGATCGTTCTAGAAGGGAAAATCTCAAACTGAGAGGGGTACCGGAGTCTATTGCTCAGGCTGACCTTCAAAAATTTGCAAGCGATATGATCGCAACTTTACTACCAGACATTTCCCCTATTGAAAGAATGATAGATCGCATACACCGCATCCCAAAGCCTAAACATCTAGATGCATCCATCCCGCGTGACATTCTCATGAAAATCCATTTTTTCCCTACTAAAGAGAAATTATTGGCCAGGGCTAGATCACAGCCGGAGCTTCCTGCACCTTATAAAGAGGTCCATATATATACGGATTCATCACGCTACACTTTGAATATGAGGAGACAATTAAAATCTACCACAATATCGTTAAACAAACGTAAAATTCCATATAAATGGAGACATCCTGCTACACTGCTAATAACATACAATGGGACAACTACCGCTATCTCTAATCCCCTAGATGGACTGCGACTGCTTCACTCATGGGGCATAACCCCTGAAATGACTACTGAAGAAAGGAAAGCTATGGAAGGAGTTCGTCTAGAGAAAGGAAGAAACACAGAATATCATACCCCTTTTGCAGAATGACACAACAGATAATTATTTTTTGTCTCTAATGCTTTCCATTGCAACAATATCCCCTGGATACTTGTCTTGCTTCTTTTTGCTGTTTTGAACAATACCCACCATTATTGTCGGTTTGTTTATTATACCCGACACTTGTTATTTTACTACACTTATCGTTACTTTGTTCACTATCCCACGGCTGTGGGATATATATATATATATATATATATATATATATTTTTTTTTTTCCTCTAGAAAGCACAACTAGCTTTGTTAAGTAGCATTTCTTCTAGTTCTATTTTGCCTTTACACCTTGTTGCTACTTATTTCATCTTTGTATTTTTTTTTTTTCTCTTTCTTTTGGTTTTGTTTCTTCTCTGTTTATTTTATTTTGTTTACACAGTGGTGATATATTATAGTGAGTGTTTTTTTTTCTTGTCACGTCACAAATACTTATATAAATCGTTGAAATGTCTATTAACTTTCTAACGTTAAATGTGAAAGGGTTGAATCACCCGGCCAAAAGAAATTCGCTGTGGAAAACTGCAATATCTCATAATTGTGATGTACTTTGCGTACAAGAGACATACTTTGTCCAAGGAGCAACCCCTCAATGCTGTCATAAGTCCTTTCCACACATCTTCAAAGCTAACTTTTCCAAGAAACAGAGAGGAGTCCTAATTGCTGTCCGAGATACTTTATCTTTTCAGTTATTATCCTGCACTACTGACCCTGAAGGGAGATATATTATTTTGGTTTGTATGCTGGACAATGTCCTATATACTATTGCCACTATCTATGCACCGAACCACGGTCAGTTGAAATTCCTTAAGTCTGTAGTTCAAAAAATTCAGGAGGTACAGAAAGGTCATCTGCTAATATGTGGAGATTTTAACTTGGTTCCAGATGTGACTATTGATTCTTCATCCAGTTCTAAAAGGCTATCCCCATCATTGGGCTCTTTTTTTAAGGAAAATGATCTGTTTGATATATGGAGGTGTTGTCACGCGGCGGAGAGGGATTACACGTTCCTTTCTGCCCGTCACAACACCTATTCCAGGATTTACTTGTTCTTGTCTGACAAGTGGTTGTTGCAAAACATATTGGAATCTCGCATCCACACCATTACTTGGTCGGACCATGCACCCGTTAGTATTAAATTGGCTAATAGCACTTCTAGACAAAATTCATACTTATGGCGTATTAATAACTATTTAATGCAAAATCCGACTAATACTTCATTTCTTAACCAAAAATTGGCTGATTTTTTCTCTGACAACATTGGATCAGTGGCTGACCCAGCGGTGGTGTGGAATGCTCACAAATCTTTCATGCGGGGCATCTTTATCCAACTTGGATCACGTGCTAAGAAGTTAAGGATTAAGACTATAGATGAACTGACTGCCAAAATTGCAGAAATAGATTTAAAGAATAAAACTACTCCGTCGCAATCCCTTCAATCACAACTATTCAAACTTAGGCATGACTTACGATCCTTACTCCTTGATTCTTATGAATTTCACCTAAGAAAACTAAAGGCCACTTCATACACTGCCAATAATAAAGCGGGTAAGGTTATGGCTAACCGCATTAGAGGTCTTAGGTTTAAAACTAGAATAGCCTATCTCTATCACCCAACTTCAGGAGATAAACTTATTAATCCCCAATCCATCGCTGATGCATTTAGTACGTATTATAATAAATTATATAATCTCAAGTCAGATACCGATACTCACCAACCAACATACGAGGAAATAGGCTCTTTCCTTGATCAAATTAAATTACCTAAACTATCAAAAGACCAACTTGAAAAGTTGAATGCTCCCTTTACGGATGCTGAAATTCTTAGGACCATAGACGGTCTGCCTTCATCCAAATCTCCTGGCCCGGACGGGTACACTGGAGAATACTTGTTGTTTAAAAGAACACTAACCCCACATCTGACAACATTGTATAATCATTCGGTCTCCTCCTCTTCCTTTCCAACTGAAATGCTATCGGCCATTATCACTACTTTGCCCAAACCGGGAAAGGAACCCACCTCCCCTTCCAATTTTAGACCGATATCTCTACTCAATGTTGACTTGAAAATATACGCTAAACTAATTGTGAATAGATTGGTTCACATTCTCCCAGATTTGATTCACACAGACCAAACTGGTTTTACTAAAGGACGTCAAACTTCTGACGCTACTAGAAGACTAGTGAATATAATACATAATGTTGAATTGACAGGAACGCCTTCTCTGCTTCTCTCATTAGATGCAGAGAAGGCGTTCGACAGAGTTAATTGGGAGTTAATTGGGATTACCTGAGTCTGACACTTCAAAAATTTGGCTTTTTGGGACCTATTCTTGATGCTATATTGGCCCTATATACTACCCCCACAGCCCGAGTCTTTACTTCTGGCCTTCTTTCTAAACCTTTTGATATATCCAATGGTACCCGACAGGGCTGCCCATTATCCCCCCTAATTTTTAATATGATGATTGAACCCCTAGCTGAACATATTAGATCTAACACCAAAATATCGGGAATTCATATTGGTAATCAGGTCCATAAAATTAGCCTGTTTGCAGACGATATAATCTTGATGTTAACTAATCCCTCTTCCTCTCTTACAGAAGTCCAAAAGGTTTTATCCTGGTTTGGCGAGATTTCATATTACAAAACCAATGCTTTGAAATCATCCATTTTGAACATTGGAATTGATGCTGTATCTAGAACTTTATTACAACATCAGTTCCCTTATATTTGGGAGGATACTAAGATCCCATATTTAGGCATCTACCTCACCAGGAATACTAAATCACTATATGAACATAATTACCTATTCCTTAGAAGTAAATTGCAAGAAGACCTTCAAAAATTAAGCAAACACGAGTTTTCTTGGTGGGGCAGATTATCTGCTTTTAAAATGATTCATCTTCCACAGATTTTATACTTTTTTCGAAATTTGCCAATTCCTGTTCCCAATATTTTTTTTAAATCTCTGCAAACGCTTTTATCCAAATTTGTTTGGAATGGAAGGAAGTCTAGATGTGCTCACAACAAATTAATCAAACACCGAATGTATGGAGGAGTGGGATACGTGGATTTTCAAGATTATTATCATTCATCCATTCTGACACAGTTGAAGGAGTGGTTTTACACTACTTCTACCACTCAATGGGGGAATATCGAATCCAGTTACTGTACATATGGTCCGACCAGCCTTTGGTTATTTGGGGCGGCTTTGGGTATTAAAATACCATCACACCTACCACCTACAATGGCTGTTTCAATTAAAACATGGCTTATTTTTTTGACTTCTTCAACACAGACGGGTTCCAAAGTTGAGATTACATTTCCTATTCAAACATTATACCTTCTTATTAATCACGTTCCGATTGCTTCCTGGTGTAAAAAGGCATCAACTATCTACAGGACTTTTATTCGAACGGGTTTATTAAATCTTTCCATTCTATGCAGACCGAATATAACCTACCACATATTCATTGTTCCCAATATGCACAAGTAGTACACTGTTTATACAAATTGGGACATTTCTTCAAGTTCATACACACTTCAGCTTGGTCTTATCTGACTTCACCAATACAACAAAGAAAAGGCATTTCCTTATTCTATAATTTGATGCAACAAAAACGTATATTTACTAAATCTTCTTCTCACCTGCTATGGGAAAGGGATCTAGGATGTTCCTTCACTGACAATCAATGGCATGTGGCTTGCAAAGCCAATCAATCTGCTTCTAAATGCACCTCCCTTTGGGAATTAACTACCAAAATTACTTTACGTTGGTATTTTACTCCAGCGATAATATCCAAATTCGATTCTGCATCCCCTGTCACGTGTTGGAGGCTTTGTCCCACCAAGGGTGACTTGTTTCATATATTGTGGAGTTGCCCTAAACTTGACGGCTACTGGGCAAGAATTTTCAATATAATTTCAGAATTAACACTTTCACAAGTAACGCCCGATCCAGCATTAGCTTTGTTATCCCTGGGAATAGAAAAATTCCCGGCCAATATACAAAGGACAATTACTCACTTACTCTTAGCGGCTAGACTATCTATTACTAGGAAATCTCCCGAGGATGCTATTGACTTAACCAACCTTCATAGCTCCTATGAGAAAATTCTGGCATCATCTTTAGGCTTGCTCCACAAATATGCACTCCATTGGGCTTTTTGGAACCTCTGGTATGAAAAACTGACATAATTTACATCACTTAGTTTAATTCAAATGATTATTATTTTCTGTTTAGTTAATGTTTCTTGTGGGGGAACTGTCTCCTGGACACTGTGAGTCCCATAAGGGGTGTTCGGGAAGATTCAGTCCTTCCTTCTATGTTTAATATTTTGATTTTGGTTACTATATGAAATATTTTTGAGAGTTATTTTCGGAATTGCTTCTGATCGACCTCCTAAACAGCATTCTATGTGAATACTTGAAGATTTATACTGTTTCACCTGTGTATACTTCAATGCTTTGCTATCTTGATTCTACTATTGTAAAAATTTGAATAATCTAATAAAAATCTATTGAAATAAAAAAAAAACTTTTAACTCAGAGGAACCTTTCAAATTCACTTTCCAGTCTCAGGGAAATATATCTACAGCTCATGATACTTTAGTGTGGTGGTGTCTGGGAAGAATTGCCCCTTACACTTATGATCTCAGGGAAGAATTGTCCCCTTACACTTGTGGTGTCTGGGAAGAATTGCCCCTTACACTTGTGGTCTCTGGGAAGAATTGTCCCCTTACACTTGTGGTGTCTGGGAAGAATTGCCCCTTACACTTGTGGTGTCTGGGAAGAATTGCCCCTTACACTTGTGGTGTCTGGGGAGAATTGCCTCTTACGCTTGTGGTCTCTGGGAAGAATTGTCCCCTTACGCTTGTGGTGTCTGGGGAGAATTGTCCCCTTACACTTGTGGTGTCTGGGAAGAATTGGCCCCTTACACTTGTGGTCTCTGGGAAGAATTGGCCCCTTACACTTGTGGTGTCTGGGGAGAATTGCCCCTTACACTTGTGGTCTCTGGGAAGAATTGGCCCCTTACACTTGTGGTGTCTGGGGAGAATTGCCTCTTACACTTGTGGTGTCTGGGAAGAATTGGCCCCTTACACTTGTGGTGTCTGGGAAGAATTGGCCCCTTACACTTGTGGTGTCTGGGGAGAATTGCCCCTTACACTTGTGGTCGTTGGGAAGAATTGGCCCCTTACACTTGTGGTCTCTGGGAAGAATTGTCCCCTTACACTTGTGGTGTCTGGGGAGAATTGCCCCTTACACTTGTGATCTCTGGGAAGAATTGTCCCCTTACACTTGTGGTCTCTGGGAAGAATTGTCCCCTTACACTTGTGGTGTCTAGGGAGAATTGCCCCTTACACTTGTGGTGTCTGGGGAGAATTGCCCCTTACACTTGTGGTGTCTGGGGAGAATTGCCCCTTACACTTGTGGTGTCTGGGGAGAATTGCCCCTTACACATGTGGTGTCTGGGGAGAATTGCCCCTTACACTTGTGGTGTCTGGGGAGAATTGCCCCTTACACTTGTGGTCGTTGGGAAGAATTGTCCCCTTACACTTGTGGTCTCTGGGAAGAATTGGCCCCTTACACTTGTGGTGTCTGGGGAGAATTGCCCCTTACACTTGTGGTGTCTGGGGAGAATTGCCCCTTACACTTGTGGTCGTTGGGAAGAATTGTCCCCTTACACTTGTGGTGTCTGGGGAGAATTGCCCCTTACACTTGTGGTCTCTGGGAAGAATTGTCCCCTTACACTTGTGGTGTCTGGGGAGAATTGCCCCTTACACTTGTGATCTCTGGGAAGAATTGTCCCCTTACACTTGTGGTCTCTGGGAAGAATTGTCCCCTTACACTTGTGGTGTCTGGGGAGAATTGCCCCTTACACTTGTGGTGTCTGGGGAGAATTGCCCCTTACACTTGTGGTGTCTGGGGAGAATTGCCCCTTACACTTGTGGTGTCTGGGGAGAATTGCCCCTTACACTTGTGGTGTCTGGGGAGAATTGCCCCTTACACTTGTGGTCGTTGGGAAGAATTGTCCCCTTACACTTGTGGTCTCTGGGAAGAATTGTCCCCTTACACTTGTGGTGTCTGGGGAGAATTGCCCCCTTACACTTGTGATCTCTGGGAAGAATTGTCCCCTTACACTTGTGGTCTCTGGGAAGAATTGTCCCCTTACACTTGTGGTGTCTGGGGAGAATTGCCCCTTACACTTGTGGTGTCTGGGGAGAATTGCCCCTTACACTTGTGGTGTCTGGGGAGAATTGCCCCTTACACTTGTGGTGTCTGGGGAGAATTGCCCCTTACACTTGTGGTGTCTGGGGAGAATTGCCCCTTACACTTGTGGTGTCTGGGGAGAATTGCCCCTTACACTTGTGGTCGTTGGGAAGAATTGTCCCCTTACACTTGTGGTCTCTGGGAAGAATTGTCCCCTTACACTTGTGGTGTCTGGGAAGAATTGTCCCCTTACACTTGTGGTCTCTGGGAAGAATTGTCCCCTTACACTTGTGGTGTCTGGGAAGAATTGTCCCCTTACACTTGTGGTCTCTGGGAAGAATTGGCCCCTTACACTTGTGGTGTCTGGGAAGAATTGCCCCTTACACTTGTGGTGTCTGGGGAGAATTGCCCCTTACACTTGTGGTGTCTGGGGAGAATTGCCCCTTACACTTGTGGTGTCTGGGGAGAATTGCCCCTTACACATGTGGTGTCTGGGGAGAATTGCCCCTTACACTTGTGGTGTCTGGGGAGAATTGCCCCTTACACTTGTGGTCGTTGGGAAGAATTGTCCCCTTACACTTGTGGTCTCTGGGAAGAATTGTCCCCTTACACTTGTGGTGTCTGGGAAGAATTGTCCCCTTACACTTGTGGTCTCTGGGAAGAATTGTCCCCTTACACTTGTGGTGTCTGGGAAGAATTGTCCCCTTACACTTGTGGTCTCTGGGAAGAATTGGCCCCTTACACTTGTGGTGTCTGGGGAGAATTGTCCCTTACACTTGTGGTGTCTGGGGAGAATTGCCCCTTACACTTGTGGTGTCTGGGGAGAATTGCCCCTTACACATGTGGTGTCTGGGGAGAATTGCCCCTTACACTTGTGGTGTCTGGGGAGAATTGCCCCTTACACTTGTGGTCGTTGGGAAGAATTGTCCCCTTACACTTGTGGTCTCTGGGAAGAATTGTCCCCTTACACTTGTGGTGTCTGGGAAGAATTGTCCCCTTACACTTGTGGTCTCTGGGAAGAATTGTCCCCTTACACTTGTGGTGTCTGGGAAGAATTGTCCCCTTACACTTGTGGTCTCTGGGAAGAATTGGCCCCTTACACTTGTGGTGTCTGGGGAGAATTGTCCCTTACACTTGTGGTGTCTGGGGAGAATTGTCCCTTACACTTGTGGTGTCTGGGGAGAATTGCCCCTTACACTTGTGGTCGTTGGGAAGAATTGTCCCCTTACACTTGTGGTGTCTGGGGAGAATTGTCCCCTTACAGAGAGCTAAAAAGGGTAAGGGTGTTGGAGGTAATATTTGTCCTCTGGGTGGGGGGGAGGGCCCGCTTCTGTTATCGGACCCCCTCCTTATCTGCCTTCTTTCTCTGTACAGGTGCGGAATGGCCACATAAAAAGGATTATGGACGAAGAAACGCGGTCTCTGGTCCTGGAGGTGGAGGGAACTAATACTAGGTGAGTGTCATACCGCAATATGACTGTAGCTGGCTGGTGAAGGTGGGGGGCAGTAGTTGGCTGGTGATGGGGCAGGCGGTAGCTGGCTGGTGAAGGAGGGGGCGGGCGGTAGCTGGCTGGTGAAGGAGGGGGCTGGTGAAGAAGGAGGGGGCGGGCGGTAGCTGACTGCTGATAGGGCAGGGGGCAGGCGGTAGCTGGCTGGTGAAGAAGGAGGGGGCGGGCGGTAGCTGGGTGGTGAAGGAGGGGGCTGGTGAAGAAGAAGGAGGGGGGGGCGGGCGGTAGCTGGCTGGTAATGGGGCAGGGGGCAGGCGGTAGCTGGCTGGTGAAGGAGGGGGCAGGTAGTAGCTGGCTGGTGAAGAAGGAGGGTGTAACGGAATGAACCGTGACAGACTGAGATATTCCTATGTCTAGGGTCACCTTATGTCCACTAGGGCCATAGGGTGACAAAGAATCATAATTCATATATTACATGAGATGGGACATTAATAATAATTCATATTGCAGGACTGGAATATTACAAAGTGGATGTCTTGAGATATCACAAGCTGTTGCCTATTCAATATGGGCACACATGCTTTTGAAAGGTGTTAATTGCATCGGGGCCTGAAAGACCTTTTGATTGTGTGATTCATTGTGTCTAAAACAATGTGTTAAATTCCCCATTCAGATGTACTGAATTAGGATGTCATTATCTCAAGGAATGTATCTGTCAGTATCGGTGCCGAATTGTCTGTCTAGATAATGTGATTGAGGTTCCTGATATGTGTGAAGATTATCTGTGATTGTGTATTATTCAAAGTTAATTGAACTCTATTGATGATGCGGTGCCCAGATGTCTAGCTACGGATTAGATAATTAGCCTCAGTGTGTGAATAGGGGGGTGGAAATGGCATTGTCCTGTGATTGGCTGTAACATCTTGTAATGTATAAAAAGAAAGCTAAGATACCATTAAAGTGTTCATATATTTGAAACCAGTACCAGAGCAGAGTCTCGGTTATTATGAGAAATGGAATGGATCGTGTATGCAGGATTTTCGCAATGTGTCAGATAAGCTTGTCGTGGTTGGATGGAAGGTCGTAAACGGTGGTGACCGTTACAGAGGGGGCGGGCAGTAGCTGGCTGGTGATGGGGCAGGGGGCGGGCGGTAGCTGGCTGGATGAAGGAGGGGGCAGGTAGTAGCTGGCTGGTGATGGAGCGGGGGGGAGTAGCTGGCTGGTGAAGGAGGGGGCAAGCGGTAGCTGGCTGGTGATGGGGCAGGGGGCGGGCGGTAGCTGGCTGGATAAAAAAGGAGGGGGCAGGTAGTAGCTGGCTGGTCATGGGGCGGGGGGGAGTAGCTGGCTGGTGAAGAAGGAGGGGGCAAGCGGTAGCTGGCTGGTGATGGGGCAGGGGGCGGGCGGTAGCTGGCTGGATAAAGAAGGAGGGGGCAGGTAGTAGCTGGCTGGTGATGGGGCGGGGGGGAGTAGCTGGCTGGTGAAGGAGGGGGCGGGCGGTAGCTGGCTGGTGAAGAAGGAGGGGGCGGGCGGTAGCTGGCTGGTGAAGGAGGGGGCTGGTAAAGAAGGAGGGGGCGGGCGGTAGCTGGCTGGTGATGGGGCAGGGGGCAGGCGGTAGCTGGCTGGTGAAGAAGGAGGGGGCGGGCAGTAGCTGGCTGGTGAAGAAGGGAGCTTGTGAAGGAGGGGGGCGGGCGGTAGCTGGCTTGTGATAGGGCAGGGGGCGGGTGGTAGCTGGTTGGTGAAGGTGGGGGGCAGTAGTTGGCTGGTGATGGGGCAGGCGGTAGCTGGCTGGTGAAGGAGGGGGCGGGCGGTAGCTGGCTGGTGAAGGAGGGGGCTGGTGAAGAAGGAGGGGGCCGGCGGTAGCTGGCTGGTGATGGGGCAGGGGGCAGGCGGTAGCTGGCTGGTGAAGAAGGAGGAGGCGGGCGGCAGCTGGCTGGTGAAGGAGGGGGCTGGTGAAGAAGGAGGGGGGTGGGCGGTAGCTGGCTGGTGATAGGGCAGGGGGCGGGTGGTAGCTGGCTGGTGAAGGAGGGGGCTGGTGAAGAAGGAGGGGGCAGGCGGTAGCTGGCTGGTGAAGGAGGGGGCTGGTGAAGAAGGAGGGGCGGGCGGTAGCTGGCTGGTGATAGGGTAGGGGATGGGCAGTAGCTGGCTGGTGAAGAAGGAGGGGGCTGGTGAAGAAGGAGGGGGGTGGGCGGTAGCTGGCTGGTGAAAGGCAGGGGGCGGGTGGTAGCTGGCTGGTGAAGGAGGGGGCAGGCAGTAGCTGGCTGGTGATAGGGTAGGGGATGGGCAGTAGCTGGCTGGTGAAGGTGGGGGGCAGTAGTTGGCTGGTGATGGGGCAGGCGGTAGCTGGCTGGTGAAGGAGGGGGGCGGGCGGTAGCTGGCTGGTGAAGGAGGGGGCTGGTGAAGAAGGAGGAGGCGGGTGGTAGCTGGCTGGTGATAGGGTAGGGGGTGGGCAGTAGCTGGCTGGTGAAGATGGGGGACAGTAGTTGGCTGGTGATGGGGCAGGCGGTAGCTGGCTGGTGAAGGAGGGGGCTGGTGAAGAAGGAGGGGGCAGGCGGTAGCTGGCTGGTAAAGAAGGAGGGGCTGGCGGTAGCTGGCTGGTGAAGGAGGGGGCTGGTGAAAAAGGAGGGGGCGGGCGGTAGCTGGCTAGTGATAGGGTAGGGGGTGGGCAGTAGCTGGCTGGTGAAGATGGGGGACAGTAGTTGGCTGGTGATGGGGCAGGCGGTAGCTGGCTGGTGAAGGAGGGGGCGGGCGGTAGCTGGCTGGTGAAGGAGGGGGCTGGTGAAGAAGGAGGGGGTGGGCGGTAGCTGGCTGGTGATGGGGTAGGGGGCAGGCGGTAGCTGGCTGGTAAAGAAGGAGGGGGTGGGCGGTAGCTGGCTGGTGAAGGAGGGGGCTGGTGAAGAAGTAGGGGGCGGGTGGTAGCTGGCTAGTGATAGGGTAGGGGGTGGGCAGTAGCTGGCTGGTGAAGGTGGGGGGCAGTAGTTGGCTGGTGATGGGGCAGGCGGTAGCTGGCTGGTGAGGGAGGGGGCAGGCGGTAGCTGGCTGGTGAAGGAGGGGGCTGGTGAAGAAGGAGGGGGCGGGCGGTAGCTGGCTGGTGATGGGGCAGGGGGCAGGCGGTAGCTGGCTGGTGAAGAAGGAGGGGGGCGGGCAGTAGCTGGCTGGTGAAGAAGGGGGCTGGTGAAGGAGGGGGGCGGGCGGTAGCTGGCTTGTGATAGGGCAGGGGGCGGGTGGTAGCTGGTTGGTGAAGGTGGGGGGCAGTAGTTGGCTGGTGATGGGGCAGGCGGTAGCTGGCTGGTGAAGGAGGGGGCGGGCGGTAGCTGGCTGGTGAAGGAGGGGGCTGGTGAAGAAGGAGGGGGCGGGCGATAGCTGGCTGGTGATGGGGCAGGGGGCAGGCGGTAGCTGGCTGGTGAAGAAGGAGGGGGCGGGCGGCAGCTGGCTGGTGAAGGAGGGGGCTGGTGAAGAAGGAGGGGGGTGGGCGGTAGCTGGCTGGTGATAGGGCAGGGGGCGGGTGGTAGCTGGCTGGTGAAGGAGGGGGCTGGTGAAGAAGGAGGGGGGGCGGGCGGTAGCTGGATGGTGATGGGGCAGGGGGCAGGCGGTAGCTGGCTGGTGAAGGAGGGGGCAGGTAGTAGCTGGCTGGTGAAGAAGGAGGGGGCGGGCAGTAGCTGGCTGGTGATGGGGCAGGGGGCGGGCGGTAGCTGGCTGGATAAAGAAGGAGGGGGCAGGTAGTAGCTGGCTGGTGATGGGGCGGGCGGTAGCTGGCTGGTGAAGAAGGAGGGGGCGGGCGGTAGCTGGCTGGTGATGGGGCAGGGGGCAGGCGGTAGCTGGCTGGTGAAGAAGGGGGCGGGCAGTAGCTGTCTGCTGAAGAAGGGGGCTAGTGAAGAAGGAGGGGGCGGGCGGTAGCTGGCTGGTGAAGGAGGGGGCTGGTGAAGGAGGGGGGCGGGTGGTAGCTGGCTGGTGATAGGGCAGGGGGCGGGTGGTAGCTGGCTGGTGAAGGTGGGGGGCAGTAGTTGGCTGGTGATGGGGCAGGCGGTAGCTGGCTGGTGAAGGAGGGGGCTGGTGAAGGAGGGGGGCTGGTGGTAGCTGGCTGGTGATAGGGCAGGGGGCGGGTGGTAGCTGGCTGGTGAAAGTGGGGGGCAGTAGTTGGCTGGTGATGGGGCAGGCGGTAGCTGGCTGGTGGAGGGGGCGGGCGGTAGCTAGCTGGTGAAGGAGGGGGCTGGTGAAGAAGGAGGGGGCGGGCGGTAGCTGGCTGGTGATGGGGCAGGGGGCAGGTGGTAGCTGGCTGGTGAAGAAGGAGGGGGCGGACAGTAGCTGGCTGGTGAAGGAGGGGGCTGGTGAAGGAGGGGGGCGGGCGGTAGCTGGCTTGTGATAGGGCAGGGGGTGGGTGGTAGCTGGCTGGTGAAGATGGGGGGCAGTATTTGGCTGGTGATGGGGCAGGCGGTAGCTGGCTGGTGAAGGAGGGGGCGGGCAGTAGCTGGCTGGTGAAGGAGGGGGCTGGTAAAGGAGGGGGCGGGCGGTAGCTGGCTGGTGATAGGGTAGGGGGTGGGCAGTAGCTGGTTGGTGAAGGTGGGAGGCAGTAGTTGGCTGGTGATGGGGCAGGCGGTAGCTGGCTGGTGAAGGAGGGGGCGGGCGGTAGCTGGCTGGTGAAGGTGGGGGGCGGGCAGTAGCTGGCTGGTGAAGAAGGGGGCTGGTGAAGAAGGAGGGGGGCGGGTGGTAGCTGGCTGGTGAAGGTGGGGGGCAGTAGTTGGCTGGTGATGGGGCAGGCGGTAGCTGGCTGGTGAAGGAGGGGGCAGGCGGTAGCTGGCTGGTGAAGAAGGAGCGGGCGGGCGGTAGCTGGCTGGTGAAGAAGGAGGGGGCGGGCAGTAGCTGGCTGGTGAAGAAGGAAGGGGCGGGCGGTAGCTGGCTGGTGAAGCAGGAAGGGGCGGGCGGTAGCTGGCTGGTGAAGGAGGGGGCGGGCGGTAGCTGGCTGGTGAAGAAGGAGGGGGCGGGCGGTAGCTGGCTGGTGAAGCAGGAAGGGGTGGGTGGTAGCTGGCTGGTGAAGAAGGAGGGGGCGGGCGGTAGCTGGCTGGTGATGGGGCAGGGGGCATGCAGTAGCTGGCTGGTGAAGAAGGAGGGGGCGGGCGGTAGCTGGCTGGTGAAGGAGGGGGCTGGTGAAGAAGGAGGGGGCGGGTGGTAGCTGGCTAGTGATAGGGTAGGGGGTGGGCAGTAGCTGGCTGGTGAAGGTGGGGGGGGCGGGCGGCAGCTGGCTGGTGAAGGAGGGGGCGGGTAGTAGCTGGCTGGTGATGGGGCAGGGGGCAAGCGGTAGCTGGCTGGTGAAGGAGGGGGCGGGTAGTAGCTGGCTGGTGATGGGGCAGGGGGCAAGCGGTAGCTGGCTGGTGAAGAAGGAGGGGGCGGGCGGTAGCTGGCTGGTGATGGGGGAGGGGGCGGGCGGTAGCTGGCTGGTGAAGGAGGGGGCGGGCGGTAGCTGGCTGGTGATGGGGCAGGGGGTGGGCGGTAGCTGGCTGGTGAAGAAGGAGGGGGCAAGCGGTAGCTGGCTGGTGAAGAAGGAGGGGGCGGGCGGTAGCTGGCTAGTGAAGAAGGGGGCGGGCGGTAGCTGGCTGGTGAAGGAGGGGGCGGGCGGTAGCTGGCTGGTGAAGGAGGGGGCGGGCGGTAGCTGGCTGGTGAAGGAGGGGGCGGGCGGTAGCTGGCTGGTGAAGGAGGGGGCGGGCGGGAGCTGGCTGGTGATGGGGCAGGGGGTGGGCGGTAGCTGGCTGGTGATGGGGCAGGGGGCGGGCGGTAGCTGGCTGGTGAAGAAGGAGGGGGCGGGCGGTAGCTGGTTGGTGAAGAAGGAGGGGGCGGGCGGTAGCTGGCTGGTGAAGGAGGGGGCGGGCGGTAGCTGGCTGGTGAAGGAGGGGGCGGGCGGTAGCTGGCTGGTGATGGGGCAGGGGGTGGGCGGTAGCTGGCTGGTGATGGGGCAGGGGGGCAGGCGGTAGCTGGCTGGTGAAGAAGGAGGGGGCGGGCGGTAGCTGGTTGGTGAAGAAGGAGGGGGCGGGCGGTAGCTGGCTGGTGAAGGAGGGGGCGGGCGGTAGCTGGGTAGTGGGGAGGGGTGACCTCTGTGGAAGATGCAGATAATGGGATGAGTAATATGTTACGGTGCACCGCCATACTCCGCTCCCCATCACAGACTGCTCCGGAAGTGCTGTGGCGGCCAACTGCGCATGCGCGATGCGTTCCAATGCATTTACGGCAGTGCACACCAGCGAAACCTCGTTCGGCATCCAGGCTCTTTCCTTAACATCCCCGTGGATTGGAGGATGTTAAAAAAAGAGCCAGGAGGCGGAGCGAGGACATGAGGCCGACTGGCCACTTTCCTCTAAGTCCACGTCGCTCTGAATGACGGCTTAGCTGGTGTGCACTGTCGTAAATGCATTGGAACGCATCTCGCGCATGCGCAGTTAGCCGCCACAGCACTTCTGGAGCAGTCTGTGATGGGGGAGCCGAATATGACGCGTCACCGGCTCCCTCTGGTGGTTGTGATGCTGTGTGACACCTCAGTGTTATTCCTGGGATTGGACTGACACTGTGTCACCTCTTTCTTCTTTCAGCACAACGTACATCACGTGCCCCGCTGACCCCAATGAAACACTCGGAATCAAACTGCCCGTTCTAGTTATGGTCATCAAAATTCTAAAACCATATTTTTCATTTGAAGTACAGGTGAGATTCCCACCCTTTATATTCACTTATGCCCCTCCCACTGCAGGGTGATAGGAGAGCTACGAGACCTGGAGTATGCCCCTCCCACTGCAGGGTGACAGAGATGAGATTGCCCCTCCCACTGCAGGGTGACAGAGATGAGATTGCCCCTCCCACTGCAGGGTGACAGAGATGAGATTGCCCCTCCCACTGCAGGGTGACAGAGATGAGATTGCCCCTCCCACTGCAGGGTGACAGAGATGAGTATGTCCCTCCCACTGCAGGGTGACAGAGATGAGTATGCCACTCCCACTGCAGGGTGACAGAGATGAGTATGCCCCTCCCACTGCAGGGTGACAGAGATGAGTATGCCCCTCCCACTGCAGGGTGACAGGAGAGCTATGAGACCCGGAGTATGCCCCTCCCACTGCAGGGTGACAGAGATGAGATTGCCCCTCCCACTGCAGGGTGACAGAGATGAGATTGCCCCTCCTACTGCAGGGTGACAGAGATGAGATTGCCTCTCCCACTGCAGGGTGACAAAGATGAGTATGTCCCTCCCACTGCAGGGTGACAGAGATGAGTATGCCCCTCCCACTGCAGGGTGACAGGAGAGCTATGAGACCCGGTGTATGCCCCTCCCACTGCAGGGTGACAGAGATGAGATTGCCCCTCCCACTGCAGGGTGACAGAGATGAGATTGCCCATCCCACTGCAGGGTGAAGCAGATATGGTGACCCAGGTTGGGTGTCTCTCCCCAGGTGATGGACGATCAGAACCAACGAAGAAGGTTCAGAGTGAGCACTTCTCAGCGCACGTCACGCTGTAACAACTTTTCATGCGTATTGCCGATGCCCATTCTGGAAGGTTGGACTGTTATCCAAATGGACATGTCTAAATATATCCGCCGCGCCTACAGCACTACTTGTGTCGAAATTCTTCGTGTTCAGGTATGTGCGTCCGCAAAACTGTCCTCCCGAGTGTGTGTGCATGGGCAATATGTCCTCCCGTGTGTGTGCATCCGCAATATGTCCTACTGACCGTGTGTGTGCGTCCGCAATATGTCCTCCCGAGTGTGTGTGTGCATCCGCAATATGTCCTCCCGAGTGTGTGTGTGCATCCGCAATATGTCCTCCTGACCGTGTGTGTGTCTGCAATTCTGTCCTCCCGAGTGTGTGTGTGTGCGTCCGCAATATGTCCTCCCGAGTGTGTGTGTGCATCCGCAATATGTCCTCCTGACCGTGTGTGTGTCTGCAATTCTGTCCTCCCGAGTGTGTGTGTGCGTCCGCAATATGTCCTCCCGAGTGTGTGTGTGCATCCGCAATATGTCCTACTGACAGTGTGTGTGCGTCCGCAATATGTCCTCCAGAGTGTGTGTGTGCATCCGCAATATGTCCTCCTGACCGTGTGTGTGTCTGCAATTCTATCCTCCCGGGTGTGTGTGTGCGTCCGCAATATGTCCTCCCGAGTGTGTGTGTGCGTCCGCAATATGTCCTCCCGAGTGTGTGTGTGTGTGCATCCGCAATATGTCCTCCTGACCGTGTGTGTGTCCGCAATTCTGTCCTCCCGAGTGTGTGTGTGTGCGTTCGCAAAACTGTCCTCCCCAGTGTGTGTGTGTGTGTGCGTACGCAATGCTGTCCTCCCATGTGTGTGCGTCCGCAATGCTGTCCTCCCGTCTGTGTGTGTGTGCATCCGCAGTGCTGTCCTCCTGTGTGTGTGTGTGTGCGTCTGCAGTGCTGTCCTCCCGTGTGTGTGTGTGTGTCCGCAATGCTGTCCTCCCGTGTGTGCGTCCGCAGTGCTGTCCTCCCGTGTGTGTGTGTGTCCGCAATAATGTCCTCCCGTGTGTGCGTCCGCAGTGCTGTCCTCCCGTCTGTGTGTGTGTGCATCCGCAGTGCTGTCCTCCTGTGTGTGTGTGTGTGCGTCTGCAGTGCTGTCCTCCCGTGTGTGTGTGTGTCCGCAATGCTGTCCTCCCGTGTGTGCGTCCGCAGTGCTGTCCTCCCGTGTGTGTGTGTGTCCGCAATGCTGTCCTCCCGTGTGTGCGTCCGCAGTGCTGTCCTCCTGTGTGTGTGTGTGCGTGTGTCCGCAATGCTGTATTCTATATATTGTATTGGGAGTAGAAAAATGCATTGCCCCATTGCTGGTGTCATTGGGAGGAATTGTGCCTCCTCATTGGGGTCAGTGGGGGGGGGGTGCTACATTGTTGGTATCGGTGGATGAATTGGTACCCCAAGGGCCAGATAGAAGGCAGGGGGCCACATCTGGCCCCCAGGCTACAGTTTGGAGATCACTGCTCTAGTCTGTAGAGGACGCCTCATCCTGTACTGAAAACGCACCACATGGAGCTTCACTGTCCATTCATACCGCCCCCTACAGGTCACCCTTAGCACCAGCTACCTTGGCTTGTGATTGGCTGAGAGCCTTGTGGCCTCACCTCCATACAGTCTCAGCATTTCTGTATGTAGAGAGGGGGGGGACAGTCCTACTCTACGGGGACACCAAATCACTAATGGTTCCGGGGGGGTCACTCTGTACCCTCGGGGGACTCTGCAGTGTGGAGTCTGGTGACTGATTCTGAGGTCTACCTCATGGAAGAGGCCAAGTCTCCTCCTTCATTAGGGGGGTCTCCTCCGTCATTAGGGGGGGTCTCCTCCGTCATTAGGGGGGGTCTCCTCCTTCATTAAGAGGGGTCTCCTCCAACATTAGGGGGTCTCCTCCATCATTGGGGGCTCTCCTCTGTCTTTAGGGGGCTCTCCTCCTCCATTAGGGGGCTCTCCTCCTCCATCATTAGGGGGCTCTCCTCCTCCTCCATTAGGGGGCTCTCCTCCTCCATTAGGGGGCTCTTCTCCTCCATTAGGGGGGTCTTCTCCTCCATTAGGGGGCTCTCCTCCTCCATTAGGGGGGCTCTCCTCCTCCATTAGGGGGGCTCTCCTCCTCCATTAGGGGGCTCTCCTCCGCCATTAGGGGGCTCTCCTCCTCCATTAGGGGGGCTCTCCTCCGCCATTAGGGGGCTCTCCTCCTCCATTAGGTGGCTCTCCTCCGCCATTAGGGGTTTCTCCTCTGCCATTAGGGGTTTCTCCTCTGCCATTAGGGGGGCTCTCCTTCGCCATTAGGGGGCTATCCTCCGCCATTAGGGGTTTCTCCTCCGTCATTAGGGGTTTCTCCTCTGCCATTAGGGGGCTCTCCTCTGCCATTAGGGGGCTCTCCTCCGTCATTAGGGGGCTCTCCTCCGCCATTAGGGGGCTCTCTTCTCCGTCATTAGGGGGCTCTCCTCTGCCATTAGGGGGCTCTCTCCTCCGCCATTAGGGGGCTCTCCTCCGCCTTAGGGGGGCTCTCCTCCATCATTAGGTGGCTCTCCTCCGTCATTAGGTGGCTCTCCTCCGCCATTAGGGGGCTCTCTCCTCCGTCATTAGGGGGCTCTCCTCTGTCATTAGGGGGCTCTCTCCTCCGTCATTAGGGGGCTCTCCTCCATCATTAGGTGGCTCTCCTCCGTCATTAGGTGGCTCTCTCCTCCGTCATTAGGTGGCTCTCTCCTCCGTCATTAGGTTTCTCTCTCCTCCGTCATTAGGGGGCTCTCCTCCGCCATTAGGGGGGCTCTCCTCCGCCATTAGGGGGGCTCTCCTCCGCCATTAGGGGGCTCTCCTGCAGTCACACAAAACCTTCAGGACGAAGTCCCCCAATTCCCTGCAGATACGGACCACTGAGGCTCTAAATCCACTTGCTCACCTTCTCCTGCATAGTCAGTCCTTCATCTCCTGACCACTGGAACTCCCTACAGCCTCATTATCTATTACTAATGCAATGCTTACTGCCTGGCATCCGGAGTCTTTCAGAGTCCCTACAACTGCAAAGACCTTTCACTGCATTCACTGTGAGGACTGGAAACAACTCCAAGGGTCCGGGAACCCACCTGACAATGTCCGGATCTTGTGGGGTTTCTGTCTTCTGTAGGAGGAGATGGTAACAAACACAGTCCCTTGTAGGACCCGTCCACAGTCTACCTCCGGGCCCCTCGTCATAAGAAATGGCCCCTTTCCTCATCCACAGGATGACTACCTCCGGGGCCCACATCATAAGAAATGGCCCCTTTCCCCATCTACAGCATGTCTACCACCGGGCCCCTCATCATAAAAAAAGGCCCCTTTCCCCATCTACAGCATGTCTACCTCCGGACCCCTCGTCATAAGAAATGGCCCCTTTCCCCATCCACAGGATGACTACCTCCGGGGCCCACATCATAAGAAATGGCCGCTTTCTCCGTCCACAGTCTACCTCCGGGCCCCTCATCATAAGAAATGGCCCCTTTCCCCGTCCAGTCTACCTCCGGCCCCTCATCATAAGAAATGGCCCCTTTCCCCATCCACAGGATGACTACCTCCGGGGCCCACATCATAAGAAATGGCCCCTTTCCCCATCTACAGCATGTCTACCTCCGGGCCCCTCGTCATAAGAAATGGCCCCTTTCCCCATCCAGAGTATGACTACCTCCAGGCCCCTCATCATAAGAAATGTCCCCTTTCCCCATCTACAGCATGTCTACCTCCAGGCCCCTCATCATAAGAAATGGCCCCTTTCCCCGCCCACAATCTACCTCCAGGCCCCTCGTCATAAGAAATGGCCCCTTTCCCCGTCCACAGTCTACCTCTGGGCCCCTCGTCATAAGAAATGGCCCCTTTCCCCGTCCACAGCATGTCTACCTCCGGGCCCCTCATCATAAGAAATGGCCCCTTTCCCCATCCATAGCATGTCTACCTCCGGGCCCCTCATCATAAGAAATGGCCCCTTTCCCCATCCATAGCATGTCTACCTCCGGGCCCCTCATCATAAGAAATGGCCCCTTTCCCCATCCATAGCATGTCTACCTCCGGGCCCCTCATCATAAGAAATGGCCCCTTTCCCCATCTACAGCATGTCTACCTCCAGACCCCTCATCATAAGAAATGTCCCCTTTCCCTGTCCACAGCATGTCTACCTCCGGGGCCCCTCGTGATAAGAAATGGCCCCTTTCCTCTCCTTTGGCCACTTCGGCCCTTTCATGTCTACTTCCTAAGAAGTCCAACATGTCTGCCTCCATGGACTGAGTACTTCCTGCTGTGATTATTTCGACCCACAATCAGGGGGGATTCTTCTCGTATCCGGATGGTCTTTCTGCTCTCCCATCTTCTCCATCATGGAATGCTGCTCTTCGGCCCCTCAATCGGGGGGGGTGAAGATTCTTCTCGTAATCCGGATGGTCTTTCTGCTCTGCCATCTTCTCCATCATGGAATGCTGCTCTTGGTGGTTGTCCTGGCTCAGACTCTGCTGGACACCAAGAAGTAATGGGAGCTCTTCTTATCCCGGCTCCTGTCCCACCACACTGATCCCTTTAACCACTTAAAGCGGGGGTTCACCCTAAAACTATTTTCTAGTATTACAATGTCTCGACTGTTTACATTAAAACTGTGCCTAATTTTATTTATTTTTTATGCTGTACATCACTCGCGGCTTCCGTGTTGCGAATCCCGCAGGAGTGGTTGATCCTAACTTGCTGGTGATGACCAAAAACGAGCTCCCCCCGTCGCATAAGCAGCGTCACGATTGCCGAAAGAAGCCGAGCCGCGGTGCGCAGGCGCAGTATAGGGCCGACTCACTGTTTGACTTCCTTCGGCATTCATGACGCTGCTTATGCGATGGAGGAAGCTCGTTTTTGGTCATCACCAGCAAGTTAGGATCGCCCACTCCCGCGGGATTCGCAACACAGAAGCCGCGAGTGAAACTAGCTGTACCGAGGAATGTACAGCATAAAAAAAAAAATTAGGCATAGTTTTAATGTAAACAGTCGAGACATTGTAATACTAGAAAATAGTTTTAGGGTGAACCCCCGCTTTAAGGACCGCGGCACGACTGTTTACGTCGGCATTTTGAAGAGGGATATCTCGGTAATGGCAGCTGCTGCCACACCCATGGTATTCGGCTCTTCAGGCGGCGGTCTGGTAAATGATAATGGTGATCTCTGTGGTGGATTCCCTGTGAGATTACCATTATCGGCATCGGGAGAGGGCCTCCCACCACTCTCCACTGCTTACCGGATCTGTCGGTAGTGGCAGAGGCAATCGGGTCTTCTTCCTAGCTGGGTATGGATAAGAGTGAAATATCTTAAAGGGACATTTTATTTTTTTGTCATTTTAGTGTAAATATGAGGGATAGTGTCTGAGCGTTTTTAACGTGTTAACACTGAGTCTGAAAAACAGGCTGGTTAGGCCCCTTTCACACTTGTACGACTTCAAAGTTGCGCGATTTTGCTGCCGCGATTTCAATGAATGCCTGTGTAAGTGGCATCAAAATCAGACCAAAGTAGTGCAAGGACTGCTTTGAAGTCGGCACAACTTAAAGTCGTGCCAGTATGAATGGTAGTCATTGAAAATCATGGAGAATGACTGACTTGTCATACTATTTTGCAGTCCAATATTGTGAGACAAGTCGTATAAGTGTGAAAGGGGCCTAAGGGAAATCCCGGAGGGGGGGAGCCGGTTCCTCTCGGCTGGTAACTTGTAGGCCAAGGTGTCTTAACTCGGGGGCTTCAGTCCCTCAACGTAGCTCCATGTTTTTTTGTACTCCTTCCACTTTTCCCATTTTTCCTGAAAATCCTTATTTGTTTCTAATACGCTACTTTTCAGCTCTTCTAATCTGAACGTTTCTCCACTGCAGTAATCCACTCCCAGATCTGTGGGCTTTCAGTTTCTTGCCATTTTTTGTATGAGGCCGCGTACACACGGCAGAGATCCTCGACGGGCAGAACACATCGTTCCGCCCGTCGAGGCTCTCTGCCGGCCGTCGAAATCGGCGACCCGCCCGTCGGGAATGGCAACCAGCCATTCATCCAGGCGGGCCGTCGAGGAAATAGAGAGCGTGCTCTCTATTTCTGCTCGACGGGCTTCCCGACGGGAAGCTCGCCGAGACCGTACACACGGCCGTGGTCCTCGCTGGAATGCACATTCCAGCGAGGTTCTCGCTGGTTTTCAGCGAGAACCTCGGCCGTGTGTACGCCGCCTGAGTCTTTTGGCAGCATTTAAAAGGTGAGGTAGTAGGGATTGCTTATATCTTTTAATACCCTCGTAGCTACAATGAAAAAGCATGCCCCAAGGATCTTTCTTCAACTGCTTCCCCGTTATCTCTTTTATTTGACAAAGGATATTGTCCCAGTATTTTTGGATTTTCGGGCAGGTCCACCACAAATGTCCCATGGTACCCCGATCCGAACACCCTCGCCAGCACTCGGCGGTTTGGCCGGCTTTAAACTTACTGGATTTATCTGGGGTGATGTACCAGCCCGAAAAGCATTTGTAATTAGTCTCGGCTGTTCGTGTGTCAATGGCTGATGCGTGCGTCAATTGAATTATTCTTTGAAAAGTGTTTTTCCCTCTTGTTGTACCCAATTCCCTTTTCCATTTGTCTAAAAAGGGTGCTTCTTCCTGTGCTCCTATCTTTATAAGGATCCCATATAGTTTTAATACCGTGCCCTTAGGATTTTCTAACTTGCATAACTTCTCCAAAGGCGTCAACTCCGACCCCGTGTTGCACAAAGTGGCATAGCTGAAAATAATGTCACTTCTGGCTTTTAGCTCTTCATAGGTCCTTATCTGCCCATTATTTATAATATCACCCAAGTAAACTTTATCCTTTCTAATCCAATTTCCTCCTATCTTCTTAAAGTGCAGTTCCACCCAGGAAAGCCACATTTGCCCATCTAGCTTAAAAAAATTAAATTAAAAAAAACGTGAAAAAAAAAAAAAATACTCACCCGAAATACCTGTTGCTATGCGGAAGTCCGTAATCTGCCTCTTCTACACCGCGGTGTCTTTTCTTCTGCTTGTGAATGGGGCGCGCTGCTTTCTGGGAACTGTGTGTGTTCTCAGAGAGCAGAGCGCCCATTCACAAGCCAGCGTGAGACTCACGCAGGCGCAGTAGGAAATGAGCAGTGAAGCCGTACGGCTTCACTGCCTGTTTCCCATAGTGTGAATGGCGGCGCGGGACCCGGAGCGATCGTGGGACCGGTATCGGGGGGCCATCAGCGCGGGCAAGTAGGACAAGGTAAGTGTCCTTATTTAAAGTCAGCAGCTACACTGTTAGTAGCTGCTGACTTTAAAAAAAAATAAAATTGCGTCTGGAACACCCCTTTAACCCCAGGTGCGAAATATGTGTTTTCCTTTAGATTCATCAGTGAGGAATTGAATTTACTACCTAAAAGTGTCTGTACTCTATCCTACATTTTTAAAGTGTCTCGTGTCATATCATATATTTTATGATCTAGTGCTCTGTGTTGTGCAGGTATCCAAATAATGTTACTTAGTTGGAGATTTGCTTGTGCCTTTTCTATTTGTACCCATCTTTTCCCTGATCTATCCCTAGCTCATTCTATCACCCTAGAAAGAACAGCAGCCTTATAATAATTTTTAATGTCGGGGACTGCAAGACCCCCCTGTTGCTTACCCTGTTTAAGGATTGAGAGAGAAATTCTGTGTTTTTTTTTTCCAAACATAGGGCCAGATTCAGGTAGAGTTACTCTGGAGTATCAGTGATTCGCCAGCATAACTCTCACTCTGAGCCGGCTTATCTGTTTTCTGTAAGCAGAAAACGAGATACGCCGGGTTGGAGTTCCTATACGAGCGGCGTAATTGTATTTCGCTGTCGTATCGGAACTGCAATTTTAAAAATGGCGCTCGGGGCGTTCCCGCTGATTAACGCCGAGAATATGTTAATCAGCGAGAATCGGAAATTCACGATCGTACGCGGGCCCGACGCGGTGACTTTCTGACGTTTCCGTAAGCGATACGGGGCGTAAAGAAAAACCAGCCCCCTAGGTGGAGTATCCTATGTTAAGTATGGCTGTCGTCATCGCGTCGAATTTAAAAATGTTTGCGTTGTTTGCGTAAAACGTCCGTGAATGGGGATTGACATAATTGACGTTCACTGACAGAATTTGGAGCATGCGCACTGACTGTCGACGCATGCGCAGTACGTTCGCCGCGGCATCGCGCCTAGTTTAAATACTACACGCCCCCTACCCGCCCAATTTGAATTCCGACGGCTCATTTTCGCTACGCCGCCGCAACTTTAGGAGCAAGTGCTATGTGAATAACAGTACTTGCTCCTAAAGTTTCGGCGGAGTAACGTAAATGAGAAACGTTACTCCACCATAAAGATCCGCTCATCTACCTGAATCTGGCCCATAGTTTATTTTGTACATCTTCTGGGTCGTATTTGCTAATTTTATACCAAGGTATTTTAGATCTCTCTTCCAGGGGATTGTTCAGCATTTTCAGTCCAGGTGTTTCTATCATTTGGTTCTGTCATTTCGTTTCTGCGTCGTTCCTTGCGACACATGCAACTTTCCGTAAGCATCCAGTTGCCATTCTGTTGCAGTATTAGTCTCTCTGCGTGTTCCTGTCTCATTGCTGTCAGAGCGTTTCTGTCTGCCTGGTTTTCTGTCTTGGCATTTCTGCCTCTGCGTTTGAAGCACAGCGTTTCTCTCATAGCGTTTTTCTGTTATTGTTTTTTCTGCCTCAGCGGTTTGGTCTCAGAGCTTCTGTCATGGTGTTTCTGTCTCCCAGGTATTCTGCCTCTGCGTTTCTGTCCCAGGTTTCTGTCACTGCTTGTCTGCCCTAGCATTTCCGTCTCAGTGTTCTGCCCCAGGTTTCTGTCTTTGCGTTTTAGTCTCAGCATTCTATTATAGCGTTTCAGCCCCAGGATTTCGGTTGTTGCTTTGCTGCTTCAGCGTGTCAGGCTCAGCGTTTCTCTCTTACCATTGCTGATCCAGGTTTTCTGTTTTATTCTCGCTATTTCATTCTGTCACAGCGTCTCTGCCCCTGGGTTTCTGTCACAGCATTCCTGCCCCTGGGTTCTGTCACAGCATTCCTGCCCCTGGGTTTCTGTCACAGCATTCCTGCCCCTGGGTTTCTGTCACAGCATTCCTGCCCCTGGGTTCTGTCACAGTGTTTCTGCCCCTGGGTTCAGTCACAGTGTTTCTGCCCCTGGTTTCTGTCACAGTGTTTCTGCCCCTGGTTTCTGTCACAGCGTTTCTGCCCCTGGTTTCTGTCACAGCGTTTCTGCCCCTGGGTTCTGTCACAGCGTTTCTGCCCCTGGGTTCTGTCACAGCGTTTCTGCCCCTGGGTTCTGTCACAGCGTTTCTGCCCCTGGGTTCTGTCACAGCGTTCCGACCCCTGGGTTTCTGCCCCTGGTTTCTGTCACAGCGTTTCTGCCCCTGGGTTTCTGTCACAGCATTCCTGCCCCTGGGTTTCTGTCACAGCATTCCTGCCCCTGGGTTCTGTCAGTGTTTCTGCCCCTGGGTTCTGTCACAGCATTCCTGCCCCTGGGTTTCTGTCACAGCATTCCTGCCCCTGGGTTTCTGTCACAGCATTCCTGCCCCTGGGTTCTGTCACAGCATTCCTGCCACAGCGTTTCTGCCCCTGGGTTTCTGTCACAGCGTTTCTGCCCCTGGGTTTCTGTCACAGCGTTTCTGCCCTTGGGTTCTGTCACAGCCTTCCTGGCCCTGGGTTCTGTCACAGCATTCCTGCCCCTGGGTTCTGTCACAGCATTCCTGCCCCTGGGTTTCTGTCACAGCGTTTCTGCCCCTGGGTTCTGTCACAGCAGTTCTGCCCCTGGGTTCTGTCACAGCAGTTCTGCCCCTGGGTTCTGTCACAGCATTCCTGCCCCTGGGTTTCTGTCACAGCTTTTCTGTCCCTGGGTTTCTGTCACAGTGTTTCTGTCCCTGGGTTTCTGTCACAGCGTTTCTGCCCCTGGGTTTCTGTCACAGCGTTTCTGCCCCTGGTTTCTGTCACAGCGTTTCTGCCCCTGGTTTCTGTCACAGCATTCCTGCCCCTGGGTTCTGTCACAGCATTCCTGCCCCTGGGTTTCTGTCACAGCATTCCTGCCCCTGGGTTCTGTCACAGCATTCCTGCCACAGCGTTTCTGCCCCTGGGTTTCTGTCACAGCGTTTCTGCCCTTGGGTTCTGTCACAGCCTTCCTGGCCCTGGGTTCTGTCACAGCATTCCTGCCCCTGGGTTCTGTCACAGCATTCCTGCCCCTGGGTTTCTGTCACAGCGTTTCTGCCCCTGGGTTCTGTCACAGCAGTTCTGCCCCTGGGTTCTGTCACAGCAGTTCTGCCCCTGGGTTCTGTCACAGCATTCCTGCCCCTGGGTTTCTGTCACAGCTTTTCTGTCCCTGGGTTTCTGTCACAGTGTTTCTGTCCCTGGGTTTCTGTCACAGCGTTTCTGCCCCTGGTTTCTGTCACAGCGTTTCTGCCCCTGGTTTCTGTCACAGCATTCCTGCCCCTGGGTTCTGTCACAGCATTCCTGCCCCTGGTTTCTGTCACAGCATTCCTGCCCCTGGTTTCTGTCACAGCGTTTCTGCCCCTGGTTTCTGTCACAGCGTTTCTGCCCCTGGTTTCTTGTCAATAGCGTTTCTGCCCCCACGTTTGTCATAGCGTTTCTGCCCCCACGATTTCTGTCATTTTTTTTCCTCTCCTCAGATTCAGGCAAATTGTAGAATTCAGAGGGTGTATTTCTGTGATCGCATTTACTCCAACGAGGAGACCCCACCGGAGTACAATCCCCGGCCCAAACCTAGGTGAGTGTCCTGACCGTTCCCTCTGTGTAACCCCACCCCACTTCCTGTATTATTACCCATCATTCCCTGTGTCCCCCCCACTTCCTGTATTATTACCCATCATTCCCTGTGTCCCCCCCCCACTTCCTGTATTATTACCCATCATTCCCTGTGTCCCCCCCCACTTCCTGTATTATTACCCATCATTCCCTGTGTCCCCCCCCCACTTCCTGTATTATTACCCATCATTCCCTGTGTCCCCCCCCACTTCCTGTATTATTACCCATCATTCCCTGTGTCCCCCCCACTTCCTGTATTATTACCCATCATTCCCTGTGTCCCCCCCCCCTTACTGTATTATTACCCATCATTCCCTGTGTCCCCCCCCCACACTTACTGTATTATTACCCATCATTCCCTGTGTCGTCCCCCCCACACTTACTGTATTATTACCCATCATTCCCTGTGTCTCCCCCCGCCCTTCCTGCATTACCCATCATTCCCTGTGTCTCCCCCCGCCCTTCCTGCATTACCCATCATTCCCTGTGTCTCCCCCCCCCTTCCTGCATTACCCATCATTCCCTGTGTCTCCCCCCCCCCCCTTCCTGCATTACCCATCATTCCCTGTGTCTCCCCCCGCCCTTCCTGCATTACCCATCATTCCCTGTGTCTCCCCCCCCTTCCTGCATTACCCATCATTCCCTGTGTCCCCCCTGCCCTTTCTGCATTACCCATCATTCTCTGTGTCTCCCTCCGCCCTTTCTGCATTACCCATCATTCCCTGTGTCCCCCCCCCCTTCCTGCATTACCCATCATTCTCTGTGTCTCCCCCCGCCCTTTCTGCATTACCCATCATTCCCTGTGTCTCCCCCCGCCCTTCCTGCATTACCCATCATTCCCTGTGTCTCCCCCCCCTTCCTGCATTACCCATCATTCCCTGTGTCTCCCCCCGCCCTTCCTGCATTACCCATCATTCCCTGTGTCTCCCCCCCCCCCTTCCTGCATTACCCATCATTCCCTGTGTCTCCCCCCGCCCTTCCTGCATTACCCACCATCCCCTGTGTCTCCCCCCGCCCTTCCTGCATTACCCACCATCCCCTGTGTCTCCCCCCCGCCCTTCCTGCCTTACCCATCATTCCCTATGTCCCCCCCCCCCACACTTACTGTATTATTACCCATCATTCCCTGTGTCTCCCCCCCTTCCTGCATTACCCATCATTCCCTGTGTCTCCCCCCACCTCCTGCATTACCCATCATTCCCTGTGTCCCCCTCCCCCTTCCTGCATTACCCATCATTCCCTGTGTCCCCCCCCCCCTTCCTGCATTACCCATCATTCCCTGTGTCCCCCCCCCTTCCTGCATTACCCATCATTCCCTCTGTGTCTTTCTCTGACAACCTGTATTGTGTGTTTTGCAGAAATGATCGCCCGGCGGACTCTGTTCCTGTTTTCGTTTTGTAACCTGTTGTTACTTTTAATTTGTTAAAGTTATAAATAAATCTGTTGAATTATTCCCTGTATCTCCCCCCCCTTCCTGTTATAAATAATTCTGTTGAATTATTCCCTGTACCCCCCCCCCTCCCTGTTATAAATAAATCTGTTAAATCATTCCCTGTATCCCCCCCCCTTCCTGTTATAAATAATTCTGTTTCAATAATAAATCTGTTCTTGCATCTGTGTGCGTCCAATTCTGTCTTCGTTCTGATTGGATGTGTAGATTAGGGGGAGGTCTGTGTCCAATGATGGGTGGAGGTCTGTGTCCATCGACGGGCACAAACTACTGCGGGAAATCTCCCTATTGTGGGAGGGGCAGAGACACAAACTACTGCGGGAAATCTCCCCATTGTGGGAGGGGCAGAGACACAAACTACTGCGGGAAATCTCCCCATTGTGGGAGGGGCAGAGACACAAACTACTGCGGGATATCTCCCCATTGTGGGAGGGGCAGAGACACAAACTACTGCAGGAAATCTCCCCATTGTGGGAGGGGCAGAGATACAAACGACTGTGGGGAAATCTCCCCATTGTGGGAGGGGCAGAGATACAAACTACTGTGGGGAAATCTCCCCATTGTGTGGGGGGCAGAGACACAAACTACTACAGGAAATCTCATTGTGGGAGGGTCAGAGACACAAACTACTGTGGGGAAAACTTTTTAAACAGAGGGCCAGCTCACTGTCCCTCAGACCGTTAGAAGGCCGGGTCCTTCACTGCCGCCCCCTGCCAAAAAGTCCCAACTCGTGCCCCTCATTGCAGCCTTACCATGCTCCCACTGCAGCCTCACTTTCAATGCCGTCTTACTGTGCCATCATTGCAGCCCACCTCACCATCATTATAGCCCCCCCACAATTATCACAAGCCCCCCTCACCATTGCAGTCCCCCACCATCATTACAAGACCCCCCCACCATCATTACAAGCCCCCCTTACGATTGCAGCCCCCCCCCACCATCATTACAAGCCCCCCTTACCATTGCAGCTTTACTGTACCAAACGACGTCTCACCAGTAAGTGTATGCATCAAGATCTCCTGCTGTGTCAGAAGCTCACTGAAAAGTTTGGGCGCGCTGTGATAAAAGTCCGGCCCTCCTCCTAGACTAGCTCATGTGATAGACAGAATACTGCGTCTATCACCCGAGCTGGTCTAAGAGGAGGGCCAGACTTTGATCACAGCACGCCCAAACTTTTCAGTGAGCTCTTGACACAGCAGTCTACCGGCCCTGTGTGCAGCGGGCCGGACAAAGGCCCTCGTGGGCCGCAGTTTGAGGACCCCTGCTTTAGCAGGATCTCACACACCAGACGTTCAAAACCAAAACAACTTTATTCATTATGTGTTCCAAAAATATTTACCAACCTGGAGTCAAAAAATCAGACATGGCTCCACACAGACGGAACGAGACACACGCTCACACAAGAACCCCAAAATAGGGAAGGGCAAAGGATTAAAAATCAGCAGCAATATAGAGCATAGAATTATTGCATTGCGGCCACCACTGGTATTACCGGTTACGGCAGGACTGTGCGCGAGACCCATCAAGTGTTGATCAGATAAAAGGTTGGGGACAGAACGAGGCTGATGATGGAGTGTAGGAGGCCCGGTGTGAACAGAGGGGAGAGATTCAGATTTAACAGGTGAATGACATCTTTAGTGAAATTAAACAGGCAGAAGGTGATGGGGCCTCCAGTGAATATTTCATTATGGAAGCCACAAGGTCTTTAAATGATATCTCGGCCTAGAGGAGGAGTAGACCAGATCTTGGACGGATGTAGGAAGTCTTTGGGGAACCAACTGGCTCCTGGACGGATGTGGAGCAGGTCTTGAACGGAAGGCACATCTTGAGAGAAGGAGGAGATCTAGTGTTGGGTGAGTGGGGCATTAAAGCGGAGTTCCAGCCACATTTTTATTTTTTTTAAAGTCAGCAGCTACTAACAGTGTAGCTGCTGACTTTTAATAAGGACACTTACCTTGTCCTACTTGGTCCCGCGATCGCTCCATGTCCCGCGCCGCCATTCACACTAGGGGAAACAGGCAGTGAAGTCTTACGGCTTCACTGCCCATTTCCTACTGCGCCTGCGTGAGTCTCACGCTGGCTTGTGAATGGGCGCGCTGCTCTCTGAGAACACACACAGTTCCCAGAAAGAAGCGCGCCCCATTCAATAGGAGAAGGACAAGAAGAAAAGACACTGCGGTGTGGAAGAGGCAGATTACGGACTTCCACATAGCAACAGGTACGTTTTTTTTTATTTAATTTTTTAAAGGACTTTTGCCTAAATTTTGTTTTCCTGGGTGGAACTCCGCTTTAAGTAGGAGACGGATCTGGGAAAGTACAGGTTAGGCCTTGATTTCAGGACAGATGGTGTCCTTCTGGCAGTAAAGACCAGAATGGAGTTCATACAAGTGTCTATCCTTGATAACATTCCCACTATAGTGCTGGTCATCAGAAATATGACTTGATTGGCTGGGAATTCGAGGCTTCAGGAGACACGTGGCTCAGAGATTTGCTCCTTCACCAAGGACATATCTGCAGGGGGGGACAGTGATGGCATCATGGACCCTTCTCATGGTTCAGGACGTAGTAATCATGTACATACATGAGAATTGCGATCGGCTGCCCAATAATCAGGGAGATCCATACGGCCGCATTCCCATAGTTCCCTCTGAGAAATCGTCCCACAAACCAGGCCAAAGGAATCTGCAGGAAGCAAAAAAAAAAAAAAAATATATAAGAATTGTACAAACCTTTGAGAACACAATCCCAGAGAAGGAGAAAACCCACCAATAATAATCCTACAGACATGTGACACACAATCCCTGAAGAGGTGAAAACCCCAATAGGAATCATACAAACCTGGGGAGGAGAAAAACCCACCAATCAGAATCATACAAACCCATGAAGCACAACCCCAGAGGAGAAGACACCAATAAGAATACTACAAACTTGGGACATCACACCCCCCCAAGGGAGGACAAAATCCATCTATACAAATCTCTCAAATGGAAACCATCTAAAGCAGGTGTGTCAAACTCAATTTCATCGTGGGCCGCATCAGCATTATGGTTGCCCTCAAAAGGGCCGGTTGTATCTGTAAGATTAGATGTCCAGCACATCCCTTCCCCCTACATTAGATGTCAAGACCCCACCCACCATCAGAATTTAATTCTCCCCTCTCCCTTACATCACAGTGCACCCCCCTTTCCTTATGCTGCTGCTGGGAAGAAGTTGAATGCATTGCTTGAAAGCAGAAAGTAAGGGTCTGGAGGATGACTGGAGAGGTGCGAGGGCCGCATAAAATTACCTGGAGGGCCGCATTCGGCCCGCGGGCCTTGTGTTTGCCACCTCTGATCTAAAGTGTAAAGCCTCAAACACACGCACAGTTCTATCGGTAAGGAAGCTGCTGGGAGAGCTTTTTGCAGAAAACAACGTGCATGTGTATAGTGTCTCGTCAGGAAAAACTGCCGGAATCTCAACGAGAAAAATAGAGAACCTGCTCTCCTGCCGAGAAAACCGAGCGTGTGTATGCTTACCTGTCTTCAGGTAAACCCACGCATGCTCGAAAAGACTGACGCATGCGCGGTAGCATACAAGGGCAAGATGGCGGCGACGGCAATCGAATGTGACAAGCGCATGCTCATCGTAGTCAATGACGTCACGGCATTCCCGCTATTCAAAAGAACAGCAGTTCTTTTCAATGGGCCGTGTGTACACTCGGCGAGCAAGGAAAGCTAGCAAGGAATCTCGTCAGAAAAACCAATGTTTTTTTCCAGATGGGATTCCCGGCCGTGTGTACAGGGCTTTACACCACAACCCCTGAGGAGGAGAGGAAAAAAAAAAAAAAAGGACTACCAATAAGAATCATATAAACATGGGAAAATACAGCCCCCAAGGTGAAAACGCAACAAGAATAGTAAAAAGTTGGGACGTCACAAACCCAGGAGGAGATAACCCACCAATATTAGCTATGAAATCTGTGACGTCACAGTCTGAGGAAGAGAAACATCGAACAAAGCGGCATACAAACCTGTGACATCGCAACCCCTGAGGAGGAGAAAACCTACCAATAATAATCCTACAGACAACACAACCTCTGAAAACCCAACACAAATTATACAAACCTGTGACATCGCAACCCCTGAGGAGGAGAAAACCTACCAATAATAATCCTACAGACAACACAACCTCTGAAAACCCAACACAAATTATACAAACCTGTGACATCGCAACCCCTGAGGAGGAGAAAACCTACCAATAATAATCCTACAGACAACACAACCTCTGAAAACCCAACACAAATTATACAAACTTGTGACATCACAACCCCTGAGGAGGAGAAAACCCACCAATAATAAAACTATACAAATCAGTGACATCACAATCTTTGAAGAAGAGAAAACCCCACCAATAAGAATCATGCAAGCCCACGATGAACAACCCCCAAGGAGAAAACTCCCCAATTAAAATACAACAAAATTGGGACATCATAACCCCTGAGGAGAAAAAAAAAAACTACCAATAAGAATCATATAAAGATGTGACATAACAACCCCTCATGAGTCTAAACACTCTGATATCACAACCACCAAGGAGGAGAAAACCCACCAATACTAAACACAAATAAGAACCATCTAAACTTTAACATCACAACCCCCAAGGAGTAGAAATACCCAATAATAATAACTATATGTAGCGCCCCCTTACTCTCAGTATGGGCACTACGCTAGGGTTAGTTGGAATGGGAGAGCTATGTTGCTTCTATACGTGATTTATTTAAATTATGATCTCTGTCACTTCAGAAAGGCCTCCTGGGCCGGTTTGCATTCTAGGGATGTGGTATCATCTCCAGCCAGCAGTTGGCGCCAGCGGGGGTTCTGGCAGAGCAAGTCTTCCTCAGCAGCCAATCAGAGGAGTTCCTCCCTCGCAGGGCATGCTGGGGGGGGGGGGGGTATATCTGTGACAGGTGTCATGTGTTCTAGAACTTTCGCGGGGTCCCAGTGTTGTCACTGCCCCTACCTATGATTGGTCTATACATCCACCTTCGGGGTGTGCGCACCTATGGGCCCTGCCAGCGAGGCCACCCTGGCCAAGCTTGCAGGCTTCATTGAGCCTTAACCGGAGGCGAAAGAGGACCCCAGTGATCCATTGAAGCGGATCTCAGGCTGAGTGGCGCACTAATCGGGGGATCTGGTGACCGGGATGCTACAGGTACGCATTACTGTCTCCGGGTGACCCGGGCTGGAGTCCATTGGAAGGATCCGCCCCTATTCATCCATTACAGATCGTTGTTACTAAGGGCTGGATTGCCCATCCACATTCAGGCCTGACGCCGCAAGTTCACCTCCATCTTCTCATCAACCTTTTCTCTCCTAACTGAAGTTGATGTTGGCTGTATTGGCCAGGAAATAAAGCATTGGAAAACCTTTTATTGACTGTCTGGACCTCCGCTCACTACTTTGTTCCTGCATCACACCCCTAGACAACGAACGAGTCATGTAATGTGCCGATCCCAACAATCAACCAGCGGCTCCTCCGGGGGTAGCGCTACATATACAATTCTGTGACATCACAATCTTCAAGAGAAAAATCCAACAAAAGAATTCTACAAACCTGTGACATCACAATCCCTGAGGAAGAGAAAACCCACCAATAAGAATCATACAAACCTGTGACATCACAATCCCTGAGGAAGAGGAAACCCACCAATACAAACCACACAAGAACCATCCAAACTAACATCACATCCCCCGAGTAGGAGGAAACCCACCAATACAAACTAGGGTTGTCCCGATACCACTTTTTTAGGACCGAGTACAAGTACCGATACTTTTTTTCATGTACTCGCCGATACCGAATACCGATACTTTTTTTAAATGTCATGTGACAGTTTTCAAACCACAATACAGACTAAGGATATTTTCTTTAGAATTATGAAGAACTCTAACTCAAGACATTATAAAAGAATAAAAATGAGTAAAAATGTTTTATTTTCTTGTCACACAGTAGTAAAAAACTCAAAGAATTTTCACAGAAAATGTGATGTGATGTTGATAAATACAAAAAAAGTATTCTATTTTGGTATCGGGAGCATTTGCTCGAGTACAAGTACTCCCGCAAATACTTGGTATCGGTCCCGATACCGATACTAGTATCGGTATCTGGACAACCCTAATACAAACCACACAAGAACCATCCAAACTAACATCACATCCCCCGAGTAGGAGGAAACCCACCAATAAGAATCATACAAACCTGTGACATCACAATCCCTGAGGAAGAGGAAACCCACCAATACAAACCTGTGAAGCACATCCCAAAGGAAAAAACCCATCTACACAAACCTCTCAAATAAGAACCATCTAAACTGTAACATCACAACCTCCGAGGAAGAGAAAACCTACCGATAAGAACCATACATACCTCTGATATCAGAACCCACCAAGGAGGAGAAAACCGACCAAAAAAAACCACAAATAAACATTCAAATCTGTGACATCACAACCTCTGAGGAGGAGAAAACCCAACAACTATACAAATCTGTGACATCACAATCTGCCTAAAAAAAAGGATTATACAAAATCTATGACATCACAACCCCCGAGGAGAAAAACCCACCAATAAGAATCATACATACCTGTGACATCACAACCCCCGAGGAGAAAAACCCACCAATAAGAATCATACATACCTGTGACATCATCCCCATGAAGGCCCAGAGCCGAAACATCTTCAGAGGAATGCTGACCAGATACTGGAAAGAGAAGACACAGTAATGTCACCCCCAGAGACGTCATCTCCTTTCATGTTTACAACAAGGGCCCCGAACATTACCAAACAAGGGCCACCATGCCAATGCCACATTTTTGGAAAGCTCTTCTGCCATTGCAGGAACGATTTTCAATCTACAAACCGAGAAATGAGGATTTCTTGAGGGTCTTTATTTAGAACCTGTCAGACCAAGTCCTAGATGTCCGCTATTCCCCGGAGTTCATTTCCCTGTCCCAGAATATTGGGCTCACCCACCTCTGTGGTCACCAAGTGGACTCTCCGTTTGCATGTGGGTGGGTTGGCCAGGTTTAGCCCTTATTGTAGATATGTATGGAGAAAAGTCACTGCACACCTCGCAAAGCCATCAGTAAACAGGTGAAAGCAGACTCAGCCAGATTCATCCAACGCATTTCACCTCACCCACAGAGCTGAATCATGGGGTGAAACGCGTTAAGCGTGGCTTTAGGTGAAGCTGGCCGAGGTTGCTTTCATCTGTTTACTAATGGCTTTGCTAGGCGTGTGGTGACCCTTCTCTATGCAGATCGACAGCGTGTGAGACGTTCGATGACTCCTGCCCAGCCAGTGCCCATCGCGGGACTTCCAGGAGCTTGAGCCGAGACCTTACGTTTCATGAGGTTACAGTCATCTAATGGTGCCTCCTAGAACGGGGGGCTTTTAGTATCAAGTGTTTAACATGGCTGACAGGTCCACTTTATAATACAGATTTCTTTAGAGCCCCATCCCCCACCTCCAATAGTTAACTGCCAGCAGCGCAATCACATTGGCTACTAACGAACATCGTCAACCACAGACACTGCTTGGGTTCCGTGGCCTAAATGGTAAAAATTGGGTTGGAAATGTTTGGAAAATTCACTTTTTTTGTGGAATGGTTTTAAATGATTTCCTCCCGACATCCACCAATTGAAATGGGCGTGGTCCAAAGAATTCCATGAACCGGTCCGATGTACAGCCGGAACATCCCCCACAATCCACCTTTCCTGGGAGGGGCCACAACGCCGCATATTGGGGCGGGACTTCTCAGACTCACCTCATGGAAGAAAGCAGAGCCGAAGAAGACAGCGGTCTGAGCGACCCACTTGGAGACCCCGCGCCTCATCATTGGCTTGTAGAAATGCCTGAGACACAAAAAGTCATTGTTCTAGTGATCTATTCCCCGTTCAGTTATCACCACCCCCTCCCCCAACAGCCTGCTTTATATTCCCATATCTTTCCCAATAATCCCATCTCTTCACCAGCCCCTCCCCCCTTACCCGTCCCTCCTCCTACACCCGCCACTCCCCCTTCACCAGCCCCTCCCCCGCC
Organism: Rana kukunoris; assembly: GCA_029574335.1. Taxonomy (NCBI): domain Eukaryota; kingdom Metazoa; phylum Chordata; class Amphibia; order Anura; family Ranidae; genus Rana; species Rana kukunoris. The sequence continues at coordinate 11,310 of JAJQKJ010001592.1, read as the reverse complement.
CCTTTCTCCTGCCCCTCCCCCTTACCTGTCCCTTCTTCACCCGCCCCTCCCCTTACCTGTCCCTTCTCCTTCACCGCCCCTCCCCCTTACCCCGCCCCTCCCCCTTACCTGTCCCTTCTCTGCCCCTCCCCCTTACCTGTCCCTTCTTCACCTGCCCCTCCCCTTACCTGTCCCTTCTCCTTCACCCGCCCCTCCCCCTTTACCTGTCCCTTCTTCACCCGCCCCTTCCCCTTACCTGTCCCTTCTCCTTCACCGCCCCTCCCCCTTACCTGTCCCTTCTCCTTCACCGCCCCTCCCCCTTACCTGTCCCTTCTTCACCCGCCCCTCCCCCTTACCTGTCCCTTCTTCACCCGCCCCTCCCCCTTACCTGTCCCTTCTCCTTCACCGCCCCTCCCCCTTTACCTGTCCCTTCTCCTTCACCCGCCCCTCCCCCTTACCTGTCCCTTCTACTCCCCTCCCCCTTACCTGTCCCTTCTCCTTCACCGCCCCTCCCCCTTACCTGTCCCTTCTTCATCCGCCCCTCCCCCTTACCTGTCCCTTCTCCTTCACCGCCCCTCCCCCTTTACCTGTCCCTTCTCCTTCACCCGCCCCTCCCCCTTTACCTGTCCCTTATTCACCGCTCCTCCCCCTTACCTGTACCTACTCCTTCACCCGCCCCTCCCCCTTACCTGTCCCTTCTCCTTCACCCGCCCCTCCCCCTTTACCTGTCCCTTATTCACCGCTCCTCCCCCTTACCTGTACCTACTCCTTCACCCACCCCTCCCCCTTACCTGTCCCTTCTCCACCCCTCCCCCTTACCTGTCCCTTCTCCTTTACCGCCCCTCCCCCTTACCTGTCCCCTTCACCCGCTCCTCCCCCTTACCTGTCCCTTCTCCTTCACCTGCCCCTTACCTGTCCCTTCTCCTTCACCGCCCCTCCCCCTTACCTGTCCCTTCTTCACCCGCCCCTCCCCCTTACCTGTCCATTCTTCACCCGTACCTTACCTTCAATGCCCCTTTGCATTTACCCGTCCCTTTTTCAGCCCGCCCCTTATTCACTCATACCTCTCCTTCACCCATCCCTTCTCCTTCATCCACCGGTCTTTCACACGTTCTTCTCCCTTCTCCTTCATCCACTCATCCTGTCATGCTCCTTGACCCGTCCTTCATCTGCCCCTCCTCTTTATCCGCCCCTTCTTCACTTGTACTTCTTCACCCATCCCTTCTACTTCACCCACTTGTCCAGTCAATTCTCTTTCACACATCCTTCTTCACTCACCCTGTCTCCTTCACAAGCCCCTCCCCCGTACCTTCACATTTACCTGTCCCTTCTCCTTCACCTATATCTTACCTTCACCACCCCTTCGAATTCACACCACCCCTTATTCACTCATACCTCTCCTTCACCCATTCCATCCTCCTTCAACCATCCCTTGTCCTTCATCCACTGACATTCTTCCCACTGATCACCAATGTAAGGAACATTCTTCCCACTGATCACCAATGTAAGGAACATTCTTCCCACTGATCACCAATGTAAGGGACATTCTTCCCACTGATCACCAATGTAAGGGACATTCTTAAATTTGAAAACTGTCACATGACATGGAAAAAAGTATCGGTACTTGTACTCGGTCCTAAAAAAGTGGTATCGGGACAACCCTAGTACCTCTCAATTATCCACCTGTCTCCTTCACCCGTCCCGTCCTCCTTCACCCTCCCCCACCTTTTACCCACCCCGTCTCCTTCACTCACTTGTCCTCCATCTGTCCTTCTCCTTCACCTGTCAGTTTGCATCCACTTGTCCCTCTCCTTCATCTGTCCCTCTCCATTACCCACCTGTCTCCTTCACCCGCCCCCCAGAGATCCCTCCTACCTGATGCACCATTTGTGTACTGGGATGTTCCAGTTTTGCCAGAAGTAGGTCACCGTCTCCGAGTTCCTGGGAAGGAGAAAGACACAGAATGAGGTGAACTTACCAACCAATGTCATGGCCGATAAGCAAGTGAATCAGCTGAACATCAACCCCCCCCCCCTACTCACCACCAATCCCTGTAAAATTCCCGGTCTCCAAAACGCATCAGCTCTGCCACAAAGTTCATGGAAGAGTGGAAGAACCAGTAGAAGAAGATGAGCCAGATCAGGTGATTGGGGACCTGAAAGGAAACCAGGAGAAGAATGAACTCAGGACTAGAAGGAAACACCAGCGATTACATGCGGAAGAGAAACGTGGCTTACCGCCAACTTAAGGAGACGCTCAACCATCCGCGAGTAATCCATATCCTGCCAGACAAAGGAAGAGATCAGAACTCAGAAAAGAGAACAGAAGCCTCCAGCTCAGGTTCACATTTGGTGGGAAGCCAAGAATATCATTGGACTAACAGATACTAACTGGTCTCCACACTTCTGGGTACAGGCACCCCAATAAATCCTGAAACACACAATTTGGCCTCTTAAGAGCCACTGGGGCTCAGCCGCCTGACGAGTCCCGGCCCATTCAATGCAATAGAACCGTTCTAATAGGAGCGACGCAAGTCCTGCATGGTTCCTGCACGACTTCGGGGGTGGCTCGGGGCGACCTGCATCGACTTCTATACAGAAGTCGTTTTGCTGGTCGCCTCTGAAGTCATCCTCAGGATGACTTGCAGAGTCGCCCCCGAAATTGTGCCACGGGAGTGTGACCCGGCTCTAACATTTCTCTTCACTGCTGCCTAACAGGTTCTCGCCAAAGTCTGGAGGTCCTCCTGAATAAGATCTCACAGCTGAAACATGCTAACCCTTGTCTAAATAAAATGACTTTGACCGCCAATTGCTGGTCCTACAATACACTCAATTCCTACTTTACATCATAAAAAAATAGGGCCAGAGTATTCTTGGCCCACAGAACAAGTCCATCTGAATGTAACCTACTACTAGATCCACTACTACTAGATCCACCATGAGATCAACTACTACTAGATCCACCATGAGATCAACTACTACTAGATCCACCATGAGATCAACTACTACTAGATCCACCATAAGATCAACTACTACTAGATCCACCATGAGATCAACTACTACTAGATCCACCATGAGATCAACTACTACTAGATCCACCATGAGATCAACTACTACTAGATCCACCATGAGATCAACTACTACTAGATCCACCATGAGATCAACTACTACTAGATCCACCATGAGATCAACTACTACTAGATCCACCATGAGATCACAACTACTACTAGATCCACCATGAGATCACAACTACTACTAGATCCACCATGAGATCACAACTACTACTAGATCCACCATGAGATCACAACTACTACTAGATCCACCATGAGATCAACTACTACTAGATCCACCATGAGATCAACTACTACTAGATCCACCATGAGATCCACTACTACTAGATCCACCATGAGATCAGCTACTACTAGATCCACCATGAGATCAACTACTCACCCCCCCCCCCGAGAGATTGATAAATATTGACCTATGTAGAACAGTCTTTTGTCGGGATATTGGGCGCATGAACACACGGAGACCCTTATTTACTATCACTCACCCGGAACGGCTTCATGGAGTTCTGGATTGTTGGGACCATCCACTGAAAAACAAAGATGGATACCAAGATCATTTCTAAGACAAGAAGCCATCGCCCCCTTAAACAACCCCCCCCTGAAGGGCGAGAAGATTACTGGCACCATCCAACCTTCATAGTGGTCAGTGGGGGTTGTTTTACACAGAAGAGGAAGTGCAGACATTTCCCATGATTCCCTCACAGTTATGGGACATCCTTCCCATTCATCTTCTCTACATCTATGCCAGCATCTCCACATTCCTCCTCATCTTCTGCTGCAGGACTCCAAATGTCTCCTACAGCACTGAATCTAAAACCTCCAACCTATCAGAGTAGCTCCTCCTCCGAGGAGCCTATGAAAGTGACTCCTCCCATTGGCACATCTTACCTGCTGGATTAGGCCAACCAGAAGTTGCATGAAGAACAACTAAATAAAAGAGAAAGGAAAAAAAAAAAAGACCATCAGAGACTTCGCTGATCACAGAGAGACTGGCTGTGTGCGCTGAGGGGGGAGGGGAGGGCTGGAGAGGAAAGTCCATTACAATGGCTGGATTCACAAAGTGTACAATCAGAAAAGAGAGACAGGCAGTGGTGTACAATGGGGGAGGGGGGATGGCAGACTGCGGTGTACAATGGGGGCAGAAAAGTGCAGGGTCAGTATATTATGGGGATGAAGAGCAGTGGTGGTGTACAATGGGGGGGGGGGGGGCAATGTCAGTGTACAATGGGGGAAGGAGGGCAGGAAAATGTTGGCGTACACTAGTGGTAAAGCAGGGGCAGTGTACAATGGAGGGGGGGGGGGGTACTGGGGAAGGGCAATGGTGGTGTACAATGGGGGGGATACTGGGGAAGGGCAGTGGCGGTGTACAATAGGGGGGAGGGGGGGATACTGAGGAAGGGCAGCGGCGGTGTACAATGGGGGGGATACTGGGGAAGGGCAGTGGCGGTGTACAATGGGGGGGGATACTGCGGAAGGGCAGTGGTGGTGTACAATGGGGGGGGGGGGATACTGAGGAAGGGCATTGGCGGTGTACAATGGGGGGGGGGGTACTGGGGAAGGGCAGTGGTGGTGTACAATGGGAGGGGGATACTGGGGAAGGGCAGTGGCGGTGTACAATGGGGGGGGGGGATACTGAGGAAGGGCACTGGCGGTGTACAATGGGGGGGGGGGGATACTGAGGAAGGGCACTGGCGGTGTACAAAATGGGGGGGGGGGGATACTGAGGAAGGGCACTGGCGGTGTACAATGGGGGGGAAACTGGGGAAGGGCAGTGGCGGTGTACAAAATGGGGGGGGATACTGGGGAAGGGCAGTGGCGGTGTACAATGGGGGGGGGGATACTGAGGAAAGGGCGGGGTGTACAATGGGGGGGGGGGGGGGGGGGGCGGTGTACAATGGGGGGGGAATACTGGGGAAGGGGTGGGTGGTGGGGTACTGGGGGATACTGGGGAAGGGCATTGGCGGTGTACAATGGGGGGGGATACTGAGGAAGGGCATTGGCGGTGTACAATGGGGGGGATACTGGGGAAGGGCAGTGGTGGTGTACAATGGAGGGGATACTGGGGAAGGGCAGTGGCAGTGTACAATGGAGGAGATACTGGGGAAGGGCAGTGGCAGTGTACAATGGAGGGGATACTGGGGAAGGGCAGTGGCAGTGTACAATGGAGGGGATACTGGGGAAGGGCAGTGGTGGTGTACAATGGGGGGGCAATGGGGGGGGGATACTGGGGGGGGGGGGTACAATGGGGGGATACTGGGGAAGGGCAGTGGTGGTACAATGTACAATGGGGGGATACTGAGGAAGGGCAGTGGTGGTGTACAATGGAGGGGATACTGGGGAAGGGCAGTGGTGGTGTACAATGGGGGGGGGAAGGGCAGGCGGTGTACAATGGGGGGATACGGAGGAAGGGCAGTGGTGGTGTACAATGGAGGGGAATAGAGTGGGGTTACACAATGGGGGGGTACGGAGGAAGGGCATGGGTACAATAGATACTGGGGAAGGGCAGTGGTGGTGTACAATGGAGGGGATACTGGGGAATGGCAGTGGTGGTGTACAGACCTATCCTATGGAATCCGGTGTCACACGCTTCTTACCATCTCCACAAGTCTCCGGAGAAGGAACCTCTTACGAATTCTCGGAGATCGGGGGAAGTTGAGTTCGTAGCAGAGAGTCGGAGCCAAGATAAAGTAATAGATATCTGAGGGGCAGAGAGAGGCGGATGAAGAGAGTCCACCCCATCATGTGACCTCACCCCCCCCCCCCCAACATGTGACCCCGCCCACCCACATCACCTCTTACCACTTACCTCACTGTCTGTGTAACCATGGTATGCCGGGGTACGACACCTCCTCCACCTGCCCCCATCCCCCCCCACCCACTTTTTCATTAGTGGAGCCTGGAGCTGATAGACACATTGGAACAAAAGAGAATAAACCTGAGCATAGACAGTGGAAAAGTGACGCCGAGAAGCCCCCCCCACCCCCCACCCCCCCACCATACCATACGACTATTCCCGACACTCCCAACAGAGCCTCCCAAACCACCCCAGCCCCCCCCCATGATCCCCCCCCCACCCCAACCACCACACCGACCGGCCCCGGTGTGCCAGATCGCCCACCCTCCTTCTCCGCTCCGCCACCCCCCCCCCCCCCCCACAGACACCGAGACATTGACACTCCCCCCCCCCACCCACACGAGACACCGACATAGACCCACCCCGACCTACTCCCCCACCACACCCAAGAGGACGAGACACGACAACTCCCCCCCACCACCACAACAGAGAGACACCACGACGCCCCCCCCGCCCCACCCCGACCCCTCTCCCACACTCCCCACCCCGCCCCCCCACTCTGAACTTCAGAACACACACCCACCGCCCACTCCACACCCCCTCCCACCGCACACCCCCCTTTCTCCCACGTGTCCCCAGCCCCCCCCACCCCCACACTAACACCGAAGCCACAACTACCCCCCCACCACACCCACGAGACACCGACACTCTCTCCCCCCACCACAACCCACAGACACACCGACACTCCCCCCACCCACACCCCCACGAGACACCGACACTCCTCCCCCCACCACACCCACCGAGACACCGACACTCCCACCACACCCCACGAGACACCGACACTCCCACCACACCCCACGAGACACCGACACTCCCCCCACCCACACCTAACGAGACACCGACACTCCCCCCACCACACTCACAGAGACACCGACACTCCCCCCACCACACTCACGAGACACCGACACTATACTCCCCCCCCACCACACCCACGAGACACTGACAACTCCCCCCACCACACCCACGAGACACCGACACTCCCCCCACCACACCCACGAGACACCGACACTCCCCCCACCACACCCACGAGACACCGACACTCCCCCCACCACACCCACGAGACACCGACACTCCCCCCACCACACCCACGAGACACCGACACTCCCCCCCACCACACCCACGAGACACCGACACTCCCACCACACCCACGAGACACCGACACTCCCACCACACCCACGAGACACCGACACTCCCCCCCACCACACCTACGAGACAACCGACACTCCCCCCACCCACACACCCACGAGACACCGACACTCCCCCCCACCACACCCACGAGACACGGGACACACTCCACCCCCCCACCACACCCACGAGACACCAACACTCCCCCCACCACACACCCACGAACTCCGACACTCCCCCCCACCACACCCACACGAGACACTGACAACCCCCGCCCCCACCACACCCACGAAACACGGACACTCCCCCCACCACACCAACGAGACACCGACACTCCCCCGCCATGACCTGCAGACACTGTCACTCACCGGACTGAGAGCGCCCCAGTGCCCGGGTCCGTGCCAGCCTTCTCTCCCGGCACCAGAGGTTGACATCTCTGTAGGAATATATCTTGAGGAGGAGAATAGTGTAGATAGACAACGCTAAGATGGACCCCACTGAAAATAGAACAAACGTTGATTTTGGGGGGGGGGGGGGATCTGTAACTGGTGACTGGAGAGGCATCAATATCTACCTGGAGTTATGGAGGGAACGGTGAACACAACCAGTACCGGGACACAGAGGACACTGGTGAGGATGATGGTGTAAAGGAAGAGACCCAATCCCTCCGACAATCGACCCTGAGAGACAGAATAAAAGTCCAAGAGGCTCTTTACACTTACTGACTGCCAGGACACCCCCCTTTACCCCAATATCATATCGCCAACTGCCAGGTCACCCCCCACAACATCAGCCCGCCAACTGCCAGGACACCCCCCCCCCCCCAACATCAGCTCACCAACTGCCAGGACACCCCCCCAACATCAGCCCGCCAACTGCCAGGACACCCCCCCCCCTAACATCAGCTCGCCAACTGCCAGGACACCCCCCCAGCATCAGCTCACCAAACTGCCAGGACATCCCCCCCACCATCAGCTCGCCAACTGCCAGGACACACCCCCCCAACATCAGCTCACCAACTGCCAGGACATCCCCCCCAACATCAGCTCACCAACTGCCAGGACACCCCCCTACATCAGCTCACCAACAGCCAGGACACCCCCCACAACATCAGCCCGCCCAACTGCCAGGACACCCCCCTACATCAGCTCACCAACTGCCAGGACATCCCCCCCAGCATCAGCTCGCCAAATGCCAGGACACCCCCCCCCCCCCCCCACCATCAGCCTCGCCAACTGCCAGGACACCCCCCCCCAGCATCAGCTCACCAACTGCCGCCAGGACCATCCCCCCCAACATCAGCTCACCAACTGCCAGAATCCCCCCCCCCCCCCGCACAACATCAGCTCACCAACTGCCAGGACCCCACCCAACTATCATCCCGCCACCTGTCAGGGCACCCCTTCCCCCACTATCATCCATGCCTCTGAAATATCAGCCTAACAACTGCCAAAGGGTCCCCAAATATTAGCCCAATAACCCCCCCCCCCCCGCAATGTGTACTTACAGATGCCAGTCTCCTCTCCAGGTGTAGAGACCCCACAATAAAGACATTGGAAGCTGAAAGAGGAAAAAAAGAGCCCCCTCTATAGGCGACTTCCACCCCAACCAGATCCCCTGCACCACCCCAACGCACCATCCCTGCCCCACCCCCTGTGATGATGGACAGACAGATGGACATCATATGTGGGTATTCAACGCTCTCTACACCCCAGGGGGCAACTAAAGACCCTGATTACAACAAACACAGCCCACCCACCGGCAGGGCAGTAGTGCCCTCCTAGGTGGTGGGGGGCTTAGCACAGACCCCCAATGCAGAGGCTGTAGTTTAGGATCATGTGACACGGTGCAGTGAGAGCTGAATGTGTATGGAGGCACTCTGTAAATTCTGTCTACGAGGGGCCACTAGAGCCAAACACCCCACCAGGACCTTGACAGTTCCAGGCAACGACCAATAGTGATGGACACCCAACTATGACCCCAAGTCTCCAAGCAGCGGTCACTATAACCAGACACCCCATTATGACCCCAAGTCTCCAAGCAGTTGGTCCCTAAACCCCAACCCCCCCCATTATGCCCCATCCCCAGTCACTCCAGCATGTGGTCCACTATAACCAGACACCCCCCATTATGACCCCAAGTCTCCAAGCAGTGGTCACTATAACCAGACACCCCATTATGACCCCAAGTCTCCAAGCAGCGGTCACTATATAAACCAGACACCCCATTATGACCCCCAAGTCCTCCAAGCAGCGGTCACTATAACACCAGACACCCCATTATGACCCCAAGTCTCCAAGCAGCGGTCACTATAACCAGACACCCCATTATGACCCCAAGTCTCCAAGCAGTGGTCACTATAACCAGACACCCCATTATGATCCCAAGTCTCCAAGCAGTGGTCACTATAACCAGACACCCCATTATGACCCCAAGTCTCCAAGCAGCGGTCACTATAACCAGACACCCCATTATGACCCCAAGTCTCCAAGCAGTGGTCACTATAACCAGACACCCCATTATGATCCCAAGTCTCCAAGCAGCAGTCACTATAACCAGACACCCCATTATGACCCCAAGTCTCCAAGCAGCGGTCACTATAACCAGACACCCCCCCATAGACCCCAAGTCTCCAAGCAGTGGTCACTATAAACCAAACACCCCATTATGACCCCAAGTCTCCAAGCAGTGGTCACTATAACCAGACACCCCATTATGATCCCAAGTCTCCAAGCAGTGGTCACTATAACCAGACACCCCATTATGACCCCAAGTCTCCAAGCAGCGGACACTCGCAGTCGTGGTGGGAACAATTATCAACTCCAGACTGGACTATGCAAATGCCCTTTACCTCGGACTCCCTAAGTACCAATTCGCTCGTCTGCAAGTCGTTCAGAATACGGCCGCTAGACTTCTGACTGGGAAAAAACCCTGGGAATCCATCTCACCTTCACTGAGAGCCCTTCACTGGCTGCCAGTAAAAGACAGAATTACTTTCAAGGCACTCTGTCTAACGCATAGATGTATCCATGGGAACGCCCCCCAATATTTATGCGATAAAATAAAAGCTCACAACCCCAATCGTGTTCTGCGATCCACCAACCAGAATCTACTCCAGATACAAGTCCAAAGGAGACAGAAGATTCGCAGTCCAAGGCCCCAGACTATGGAACGCTTTACCATCCGATCGGAGGAGAACCACTTGGCCTTCAGAAGAAAGATCAAAACCTATCTCTTCTGATGGCAAAAAAAAAAAAAAAGTTTACCAAAGAAAATGGATACCAAGCGCCCATACCATGCGCTATATACGTTTCTCACTCACACTTGAGCCAGGATCCCAGCTATGCCCCTTCAGCTCCAGGCATTGGCCACTAGAACCAAACACCACACCATGACCCTACAAGCTCCAGGCTTTACCCAATAGTGATGGACACCCAACCATTACCCCTAGTCTCCAAGCATGAGCCACTAGAAGAGGACACCCCATTGCGACTCCTGGGCTAGAAGCAGCAGCCATTAGAGGTGGGCACCTCACAATGACCCTGCTGGGTCCAGGAAAGGTTTACTAAAGCCAAACACCCCATTAGGACCCCTTGTCTCCAAGCAACAGCTATGAGCACCTCACTGACACCACTGGCTCCAGGCAGTAGAACCACCCACTATGATCCTTGTCCAGGCAGGGGCCACTAAATCTGGGCACCCCACTATGACCCCTTATCTCCAAGCAGTGGTCCTCGGAATGGCCGTGCTGCCTCCGGGCAGGGCCACTAAAGCTGGACACCCCATCAGGACCCCTTGTCCCAAGGCAACAGCAAATATAGCCACACATCCCAATATGACCTCACTGGGTCCAGGTGGTGGCCACTAGAGGACACCCCGCTATGACCTTTCATCTCCAGCCAGTTACAAGAGCCAGACAATGACTCCTTGGCACCAAGCATCAGCCACAAGAGCTGGACACCCCACTATGACCTCACTGGGTGCAGGTGGTGGCCACTAGAGGACACCCCACTATGACCCTTCATCTCCAGCCAGTTACAAGAGACAGACAATGACTCCTTGGCACCAAGCAGCAGCCACAAGAGCTGGACACCCCACTATGGCCTGCTGACTCTAGGGAAGGGTTACTAAAGCCGGACAGCCCATCAGGACCCCTTGTCTCAAGGCATTATACCCGCACATCCCACAATGACCCCACTGGCTCCAGGTGGGGGCCGCTAGACCAGGACACTCCGCCATGACCCTTCATCTCCAGGAAAGGGCCACTAGAACCAGACACCCCACT